>WURT03013904.1:0-16222 GCA_009936505.3 Holothuria glaberrima | reverse complement strand
GGCCATCTGGGAGTTTGTAAAGCCGAAAATTTGTGGTACGCTCCGCGCCAACTGATGGTGGCGCTCCGCAAAGAAACGTATATTAACATTTTTTATAGACTGATTTTTTTTTTTTTTTGCACATTTAATGAGAAATTGCAGACATGAGATCCATATTTCAAGGCCGGGTGCATGCAGCTTAAGACACTCGGGAAGTGCCGTTTCCGGCCATCTGAGGGGGTTGTAAAGCCAAACATTTTCTTGTACGATCCGCGCCAATCGATAGTGCCGCTCCGCTTAGATAGTCCTATAGTATCAGCTAAGTCTGCCCCACCAGTCATACCCTTCGCCCCCTGCCCCCCCCCCGATTGAAAAGTCAGGCTACGCCACTGAGCTAGATACATTTTTCTCCGCCGACCTCACTCGCCGCACACTCGCCGAGTATGTCGGCGTAGAGTTTATCAATCGTTCTAGTCGCAGAGTGTAAAACGGACACTTTTCACACCCGCACACCCACGGACTCAATTCTTACTTTGCGGCCCCGTCGCGTAAACCCCTTCTGCACAAAAAGATCCAAGATGGATCAGATAAGAATGTTTCTATCCTTGAAAGATTCGCAAAGGGGAGAGAAAAACGACAAGGCGGTGGTACATAGTGCCACTAAATATTTCACGCACGCACACGGAGGCGAGGCACCCAGGCGTTATAATGACTCAGTTCACTTCAGATAGTTTCAAATGAGCCCAACCGGATTTGACCAGTTTTACCAGCATCGTTGGTCATTCACCAAAGCACGTCCGGAGCCAGGGAGAGGGGAGTAAAGAACCCCCAGAAAATTCAAAATTACGATTCCCTAAATGCATTTTAGTATGTCTCTCCCTAAGAAAATTTCTCTCCCTGGTAAAGCTTTTGCGCCCCTTTAGTGCCTTGTCGGGCTACGGACCTGCATCAAACGATGGGGAGGGGACACAGGGGGTTACTATCCTGGAAGGGGATTCGATGGAGCGTGTTCTGAATTGCTCATTTGACAGTAGTTAAGTGAATGATCAAAAGATGCAACATTTTCCACCAATTTGCCCCGCATTTGTATTTCTCCATGTATTGTTCTTAACTCCAGCGATTGAAATAAAAATCGGAAAGGGTCGGAAACCCCTACTGACGCTCCCTCACGATGGTTAAACGGCGTCTCGCAAGATCGTATTTCAGTTTTCGTGAATAGATCTCTCAAGTATTTCCACCAATTTTTGCCCCTCCTTGAAGTCCAGTCAATCACAGGCGAAAGGAGCGGGGTAGGGGCTTTGGAAAGTCCACAATCTCACCCGTGGGGCCTAAGAGTATTCCTGCCACCATAAGTATGAAGTATGAAAGTATGAAATAAGGACCCTCAAATGGTAAAAAGGGACTATGGTCTAAAACGTTCAGCTCCCTCGAGCTCCCAGCCGAGTGTATGAGGTCATGCATTTACGGGGTACAAGTGGCTTATAGTAAATCACGACTGTTCGCTCCCTTTTGGGTCTCTACGATCACTTTAACTACAACTGTAAATAGAAATTAGCGTACTCTCTCATTCCTTCGATCAGTTTCTCATTTTCTTGTGAGGGAATGCCTTCATCTTGGCAGACGTAATTGTCTCTTGAACCCGTGTATTGACTGCTGTAGTCTGCTGTTTGTTGCAATGTAGTAACACTAGTCAACCCGTTCCGCATGAAAGGCGCAAAACGGAAAAAGACAAAATCAGTTCATCTCGAACGGATCGGGGACAGATGATACGCGTGTAAGCTGGAAACGGGTTGTTCTGGGCTCCCGCACTCAAACCGGATCCCAAGGCACAGTTAGAGTATGTTGACCCTACTCGCCGCACAAAATTTCTGTTCAGAATTTAGGCGTAAAAATAGTGGAGGGGCGTGTGGTTCCTTAAGTTTATCGTGCCCCAAGACCGGTTCTTCCCCCCCCCCCAAATGAATTTTGGTAAAAAACCATTGTGTACAAACAACGGAGGTCCTAGGTTCTCAAGGCACCGTCCACGGGCCATTTGCAGCCCGTGGAAGCTTAAGGAGCCGAAAATATTTTTACGTGCAATTTTTTAGCCTAATGCAATCTTGAGCATTTGGACGCTACATTTCTCCCAAATTATCATACGCAAACTGATAATTCACACATGGTGGACGCAAAAGCCTAATAAAAAGTACATGCATAAAGTGGGATTACGCCCCCCCCCCCCCGCATACTGGTGATCCAAGAATAAAGTTTAATGATAAATTTGTGCAGCTTTCTACAATCTACGGCGGTGTAATTGGCATACCAGATTCTCTCCCCATACCAACGACACCGGCAAGCCTGGGAGTCGAGGAACCACCCTGATCAATTTGTGTTGTGGAGCGCGTTTTCCTGCCATCTAATGCGATTAGAATGTCAAATTTCCTCACCTTAGCTCCAACAATGGTGGGCTGAGGTCAGTTGTGAACCCATACGGCGTTTCAATGAGAAACCATCACCCAAATTAAGTGCTCCTATAAAGTGCCTGTGCCTGCTATTCAGGAAAGATCCTAACTCTTTGACAGTTTGATATGCCCTTCACCCTCAAGAATTGGCTACTTTTTCCAAATCTTTGACTTGCCCTTGCTGGCTAGTACATCAGTGATAAAGCGTAATTCGACCCACGATCGAAAACACTTGAGAACCGCTGACATACTACTCAATATACAGATTTGAACCAGATATCACTTAATCAATCAATCAATGGGTACAACTTGCAGAAAATGTTGTAAAAACTACATCTTTATTAAGCACTGCCTCCAAATTATTGTCTTACGATCATCTTTAAAGGGCTATTGGACAACTTATGCCGTGGGCATTCTCAATTAAATACAATTCTGAACCTTTTCATATGTTATTTTATACAATTCTTTGTTAAACTCGAAAACTGTTACAATTTCCATTCTGTCGCCTTTGTAATGCGTTTCCAGTGACATATGAAAATACTGTTACAGGTCCATTTCGAACAGCATTCTGAAGTCCTTTTAAGTGCCCTTCATTTATTACGTCATAAGGCTAAAGTTAATTATTTAATGTGTAATACTGTGTGATTTTTTTTTTAAATCGAATTAGGATAATATTTTTAAATAGAGACCTACTTATTAATTGAAATGTTAGCATTTATATTACCTATAACTTATATTTTTACATCATGCAAATTTATCCACCAAATGGCAACATATAGTTTGTATTTTTATTTGAAATTTTTCTCCCCCCTTTTTTTTACTTTTTTTGTATTAATTTTTGTCCTTTCTAATCAATATTTGACAAAATATTTGGTCTTTATTAATACCGAACTCGTTAGCTTTCATTGACTCATAAGCACAAAGCTATGCAAACGAATCTACCTAAACTTTCTACGGCTTCATTCGAAACTGTTGGGTAAACTTTTATCCAGGCTGGTTACGTTTGCCTACTGCTAAACTGTTGGGTAGAAAAATATCCAAGTTAGCTGCAAAAGTGCCCATTGCTTAGTAACGTTTAACCCAACGAGGGTAATTTTTTAAACGACTTGGCTAGTTTTTTTATCCAACAGTTTAGCCGAAGGCATACGTGCCCAACTGTTTTCCGCGCAAACCAGCGCATTCTTTATATTAGTTCTCTTAACCTTATCGGAATGTCATTACATACACGCATGATGCTCTGTGAACAAAGTATTGCAAGGCAATAGCAGGTCTAACTCAATTACTGATCAGTGCCATAAAATGGTACATGCTAAATAATGTGTGAGCATATAAAGAACTAAACACGTACAGAATCCTTCGGCAGGTTTTATATGGTTAAAGGTTAGTATCCATCTTCAAATAATCCAAAAATTATGTTGTTGTATATTCGTGTGAGAAAGCAAAACTGAAATTATTTTGCCTCAACATGTAAAGGGTTGTATGCTATGCTGGTCTGGAAAAGAACTCTTTTAGGGAGCCAAATTTAAAAAAAATGACACATTTGAAAACAAAACTTACAGTACCTTGTGAAATCAAGTAAAAAATTAATAGCCCGACCTTTTCACCATGTTTTAAGAATGCAAAGTATTCAGGCACAGGAGAGATTTTCTGTTAGGCATATGGTGTTCCTCCCACGGGATTCTTTGTTCCTGGTTGGGGATCTGGACCACAGTTTGGATGTAATCACGGATTCTCTTCATATTTACAAATATTTCAAATGAATAGACCCCACGAAAAATATATCTTCTTGTTTTGTTGTTTCCAATAGTACTTTAAATAAGCCTATCCAATGAAGCAAGAGAAAGATAAAGATATTTTAATTTTGTGTATATGCTCTGGGTCGCAATGGATCCAGCGTACGGTAAAGGTAGTTGAATTGAACGATTTATTATAGACTGTACTGTAAACGCTTTGGTGAAATTGAACACGATGGACGAGGAACGAGGCACTGCATGAAGCATGGCAATGGGGCACTTCCCTACCAGGGTGAGGCTTCTTTTATGGCCTAAATGACACAGAAAGTTGTTTGATCTGTGAAAAAACTCATTGAACTTAAAAATTACACATGTCTGGGTAATGAATTCACACATGTGTATAAATTACACATGTTGTGTAAATGTATTACACAAACGTGTAATTTTTACACATTCCGGGGTAGGTGCACTAGTTACACAACGATGTGTAAATTCTACACACCGTTTTTTAGAGTGTATACGTTCTTACTTATCAACAAGATTCCATATTGTTAATGTTTCGTGACGTTAGACCGTTTCCATCACAGGGCGGTGAACGTGTTGCATCTATTGCAAAGGGTTTGTCAGACAGCGATCCTCAGGTATGTCGCACTGTCTCAACTCAAGATTTAGGCTTTCTTGCTTATAAGGTGAGGCCAAGATATCTTCCTAGTAAAATATCAAATGTAACCGTTGTGAATGTATATACCAGACCGTCGTCACTTTTTACAGCTGCCGATAAAGAGCAAAATTAAGCCATTACCGAGCTTAAATAGGAACACCCTCGATCCTCTGGAAACATCAACCGAGAACGTACTGAATTTAGCGAGAAAATGAATTTCAAAAACCAGTAAAACCTTCAATTAAATTCCATATTAGATGTTGTGTATGTTGTATATTACAATGCAAAGTAGTTACACCCGATTTCCATCTCTTCACATTCACATTCCATTTAGTTGATAATTTAAATTTTAAGAAAATACTACTCAATCTGTAAATAAAGTCAAAGAAGTTGAATAATTGAGATAGAAAAAACGGTGTCTCGTGTGGATCGGATAAAATTCTGTGGTAGATTTTGACTTGTTTACTTTTGAGTTAACTCTCACAATTACATCAATCTTCCATAAGAAAGCGTACAGAAAGTTTCCATTCCTAGCCTATGGAAAACGATTTTACCTGTTCCAAAAGTCAGGAACCCCGGCCCAAAAATGTAAATGAATTAAGAGGTATTGATTTAGTAAGTTTGGCTTTTAATTACATGCAAAAGATCTTGCTGACACAGTAAATGAATAGTAACGATCTGTTTTGGGATAAACGCCACTTTGCTTATATAAAATGTGTATCATGTACGAAATCAGTGCTTCTAGTTATTCATGAACTTGTATCACAATTAAATAGCAAGTAAGCAACAGTATTAAATGTGCCTTAAGTGAAAAAGTTCAAAAATATTTGTTACAAAGCTTGAAAAATGAATTCAAATGGTCCAACTCCCATCTTCACAGGACTTTCCAAAGGTGTGATAAAATATGTTGAAGCTTATTAACCAATTTCAAATGACAGATTGCGCAATAATTTGTGATGTCACTCTTATCCTACTCAAATTATTGGTTTTTGTCTTGTTTTGTTTTGTTTTTTTCTAAAATTCATGCAACTTGTTCCAAAATGTGATCACTTTCTTACTGAGGTGACTTGGTTATGCACGCCCTCTCCATTCAACATGCTATGCAAAGAAAACAGTGAACTTTCAAGGTTATACAAACATTTTAATCAAGCAAAGGGAGACAAAAGCAAGTAATGTGAGTGGTACAAGAAGGACATCACAAAGTAATTGAATATCTTTCAACATTTTATATCGCAGAAATGGAATGAGCTATGAAGATGGGAGTTGGATTAATGGGATTTATTTTCCAACCTCTAAAATATATTTCCCTGTAATTCTAGACTTAAGTTGCACTTTAAAGCTGCTTCGTCTAGATTTCTCAAGTGCATTCAATTTTCAGTTCGGTCTTTATGATTCGACTAGATAAAGATGTATCTAGATTTATTTTCACTAGGTCCTGGCTAGCCCATTTTGTGAAATATTGGTCCCAATAATTAAAATTAGAGAAAGGGGAAGCTTATCAAAAAATCAGAAATAACAGTTAAAGTACCTCAAGGGCGTTCATAGTCTGATTTACTGTTTACTTTATGCATTAATAAAGTTAAATCTAAGGAATCATATCCCAGTCACAAAATATGATGACACTGAATATTATGTTGCCAAGTGAAGAACCAAATGTCCGACAATACCGTGTTTGTATGTGATCCAAAGTGCTTATTACTCAAGTCAAAGAAATCGAAAGAAGTGTGTTTCGCAAACCCAAATATAAGAATCGAAAAAGTTTATTGCTCAACTCAAAGAAATTGAAAGAAAAGTGTTTCGCTAACACAAATATGATGCATGAAGGACTCTTGTCGTCGAAAATAAGAAGTGTTGAAAAAACATGGATCAGAAGTTGAAAGAGTATCGAGGACTGATTATACTGGGTTTATGAATTGAAAAAAAACTTATGTTCGACTGTCATATATCATAGACGTTGCGCTATGTTTTTGACATTGTATTTAGTCTTGCTTATGTATTGTCATATTTTAACAAATGTTCGACTTAAGGCAACTACTTTCGGATGTTTTATTCTGTCTCAGATAATCTATGCTGCAAGATAAATCATGCGAGATAAAGCAGGAGTATAAAGTGCCTCAAACATTCACCACAAATATTAGAGATTGATTGTTGTTGGCTGATAGAAATCATAAATATGGTTGTTTAAAGCGAATTCGTTAGAATTACGAATAAGTAAAGAATGGTGAATGTCACCCACTGCACGTCCAATATGCAGGCCTCTTGACAGAGTTCAACAGGGATCTCAGAAATTCGAGCATTTTGCCGAAACACGGAATTTAACTTCACATGAACCCCTTCATTAATGGTGCAGCATCATGTTTTCAGTATGATCAAGTACTACAATTACATTTGTCATTTCAGTCTTTTAACAAATTTTTCTACTTAAGAATCTTAGTAACTATATATATTTATTTTTCCTTCAATATTTACTGTAAGTTGCTGGTGTCACTTTCCTTGTAATTATTATCATCTTTTTAGATCCTTTAGCATTTCCATTCTTCATTTTGCCATTGATTGTTTTTTCTATCTATGTGCAAATTTTTAAAGAATTTTAACCTATGTTTATAAATTATTTGTTTTTATCACCTGTTGTATTCTTTTGATATTTTAATAGATCTTGTACTCCTCTTTTATAAATATTTGCTTTACATACTGGTTTTAACGAATGCAAAACCGGACCCGTGGTGTTCATTCCGCATGCCAATATTAGCATAAGCAAAGGTTACAAACCGATGACTAGGAGGCTTCCACTCTCTAAGCAGTCTAAATTTTTGCTATTTTTGTGCACAATTTTTCGATTAAACTTCCTTAAAACTTGTAGAAAACGTGCCCAGTCCCCAGTTTATCAAATTGAAGGAAAACACAATTTCATCAATTGACAAAATATATCATCATCGTCGTCGTCGTCGTCATCATCATCAATATTTTAACTGGACTACATTCAGTCACACTAATACGCTCTACAAATAGGTTTTCTTCCCAACAATTTTCAGTATTACAAGTGTGAAGAAATTAATATGTTATGATTTTTTTGTATTACAAAAATTTCTAAGACGTACAGACGTTCCAATTTTATAACGTGACACGTTCAGCAGTCACATAACAAAATTTGATGGATGTTTGAATTTGTAAAAAGCGCAGATGTTTAGGAATTAAAAATCCATTCTGCTAAAAGATTGAAATAATTAGCTAATCTGAAGTACCCTGTAAAAAAATTATAACCTGTCTGAAATTCTACCCTCTTATTTGTTATTTTTTTTCTCAAGGCTCGTTGAACTCATGGCATAAATACATTTGAATTATGTTTTTTGTGTCTCTGGCAGACGTTTAAGAACCAGGTAGTATGTTTTGCTCACATTGTGAGAATACTCGTTCCAACCAAAGTCAACCAAGTGCAACGCACTTTAAAACAAAAAGCACTGTTAAACGTTGAAAACTGTTTGCGTTAAAACCTTTATTGCTGCGGTCAATATTTTCAAACAAAAACTAAAAGGAAAGAATGATCAACCCCAGTGACACCTCTTTATGGGGTATGAATTAGATATTAGTATGGAACTACAAGATCTCTTAAAAATTTTGTTAATGGATCGTAATGATTCATTTTGAAAGATGTAAACTACTTATTATATGATTTGTAAGCTTGCACCCTGAATACATAGCTCAGTGCAAAAAGGTTCAATTATATGCAACACCTTTCAGGGATCAGTGAAGGAGCTCAGCAAAATCCCATTGCTTATTCATGTTGCTGCTTAAATTTATGATGTCGAGTGTAGCGAGTTTTGTGGAATAGAAAGGTGCTTGTGGGAAACATTAAGTTGTGTTTATTAAATAACTAGTTTCATTTTCGAAATTACAAGTCTTTTATAGTAACTTCAAAAAGAATGAGGGCGCAGAGTTTGGATAGTTAACGATTCAAAATCAATGTAAGAAAGATTGGTTTTTTTTTGCCAATAGTAAGAATGTTTGTGATTCTCAAACCATATCATAACTTGCAGAAGACTGAGTCGACGGTCTTGGAATAAAGTATATTAAATGGTCAGCGAACCACAACAGGACGAAGATCACATAACTAACAACCAGTGTTTGGTTTACACCAATTGATCGCTGTTTTATTACAAAGTTATGGCTTACAAGTAATAAAATTTGGAATGTGCCTTACTGACTGCATTAAAATTTGGGAGATTATGACATGGTTTATCTTTGGCTTGATGGTTGGATATATGGCTATTGGGTACTTCGAGGGAAGTTTTGTTTTCTGTGATGAAATAAAAGCTCCTAAGTGTACGTATCCATTGCAATATATTTTTATACAATTACCATCAATTCGATCTTTTGAAGCACCATCAAAAAGAAGAAGTACATTTTATTTTTAAATATATTGCATGCGCTTAATCCTAGAGAGTGACCAACATTTAAGGCCGGTTTCAAGAAACCACTAAATATTTTGAGTTCTTACGTAGTATAAACGATGAAATCACATTTGTGTCTTGAAAAAACTTCACACAACAAAAAAAAAAAAAAACGTGTTGAGTTGATCTAAACACTAATTTTAGATTGTTCATCGTTAAACTAGGGGCTAAAGACAGTGCAAGGATTCCAACTCCGATACTAATAAACAGTTAACGAATTTCTATAATGGACACACTAGAACTCACAGATTTCTACAATTTTTTACAGACTTCGAGTGTGTTTACAACAGGAACGTGTTACGTCATAATTATACCATTTGATATGATTTTCTCTCATACTTCATTCCTTGAATCCTCTCTTTCGATGAATGCATTGTGTAAACGAAAGTGCTGGAAAGACTAATGGAGTGTAGTAAAGATACACTTCAACAGAGACATGGCGAGAGAGAAGTATACACCATCAGATCAAATCTCAGATAGGTTCTTTTCAACCGCGAGTTCCTGAGACACCTCACCAAATAGATTCTAGATTCGAGTTTACCCTATTTTAGAGATTGATTGATTTTCACTCTTTATTTTCACCCTAGTATTGGCAGTAGAGTACAATATGATACAGTCAGTAGCAAAAAAAATAAATACATGATAAAGCATAGAGTTGGAGGAGACATGACAAAAGCTTAGCTTATCTACGTCAAGCCACCTATGGAACAGAAAGAAACTGAAACAAAGAAAAAAGTGATATACTAATAAAAAGAGAGACTAACAAAACATACTTACATATACACCTAAACACATGCAGATAAATATATACATATATATTATACATACGAAAAGAAAATACAAACGTCGTTCATATTAAGAGCTGCATATGAGATATTTCTTCAAAATTTTCTGAAATGGCTGAATTGAAATTGCGTTTTTAATATCAGAGTGAATTGTGTTCCAGAACATGGGCCCATTGTACCTTACAGAATGGGGCACGGTGACCTAGTTAGAGAAATTCTTATGCAAATTCAACCTGTTTCTAGTATAAGAGCTGTGGGTATTATTATCAGGTGTAATCCAACTTTAAAACGAGGAGGTAGATTTTTCTTATTCCAATTGTACATAAACAACAACAACAACAACAACAACAAAAACAATAACAATAATAATAATGTGGTAGAGTGTAAGTAGTTTGAGTTTACGAAAAAAATGAGCAGTATGGTCAAGGTAGGCTGCATTGCAGTTTTACGAACTGCTCTTTTCTACAAAAGATATATACTGCTTAAATTTGTTTTCGATCAAGTAGCCCATGCAAGAGTACAATAATATGTGGAGGATAAGTTTATCACAACGATAACTGAAAATATTTTGGTACAAAACATTTCAATCTAAACATAATCCCAACCACTTAGGCAATACTTGTTTTTTGTACATGTACATTTTGTACATCTTGTACGAAGTAAGTGTTGGTATATATTTATAATCATTTTTTATCTGAGCATCAACAGGTTTTCTCTGGTAAGGACCACAAACTTAGCTTTTTCAACATTAAGGGATAGCTTATTTGCCCTTAAACCAATTAGACACCATAGATTATTCAGAGTTTACAATTCCAACGGCTTATTAATGCCATGATGCTTAAAGAACACACTAGTGTCAACGGCAAATAATATGAATGACATTTTCACAAATAAAGATAATAAAACTTAGAGGTTCAAGGACTGGTCCCTGAGGTACACCACATGTAATAGATTTTAAATCTGAATTAGTAGACACAAAATTGCTGCCTTTCGCTTAAGTTACTTTGTATCCAGTTAAGATAAATGGGTCGTATTCCATAAGTATATAACTTATCTAAAGAGATTCAGTGTGGTTGGCAGTGTCAAAAGCCTTTGACAAAATCTAAAACTATGCTCAGTCCAAACTATAAAGTATTTATTATTAAAGGTATTGGTAATTCTATCAACTAAATCTGCAACTTCCAATACGTATACAGTTTTGAAAAACATATAACAATTTTCTAGAAAGTCCCCGAGGGCTGCGTTAAAATGAGTCACACTAAAACGTGGTAGCCTATACACAACTCCCACACTAATTGACTTCGTCTTTCTGGTAAACATTTTCACAAAGAGAGACTCAAAACAATAAGCTTCATTTCCAATTGTCATAACATTGCATTGATTACACAAAGAATAAGTTAGATATTTGTTAATGTTCAAAGCAACTCCCCCTCTTATTCCTTAGAAACGATTTCTATGAACTAAGTTGTAATAAGAAATGTTAAACAACTCGACGTTACTCTCACCATCAAGCCGTTTCTGTCACTGCGATAACAGTGTTTGCTTAATTTAAATAATTATAAAAGAGACTCAAAAGTTCTAGTTAAGCGTCTAATATCAACATGGAGAAAACTTAAACCATATTTACCCCCATAGTCACTAGAGAAACTGTTTACTCCACCTGGTTCAATATAATTGCAGTTGAAGGTTCTGTCAGTGTCCAAATAGTCGAAGATTACATTAATTAAAGAAACACAAGAGTGAGACCACCAACGACTTCAAGCTCTGAATCACTGGACGTTGTGCCTGTTACTACAATCTTAACACAGTGGAAAAGATTCGAATCAATCATATCCGCAAAAAACCATTGTGTATTGGGAAGTTCAACACTGGGCGTGTGCGATGATGATGATGACGACGACGACGACGACGACGACGACGACGGCAATGATAATGATGATGATGACGACGATGACAATGGCTATGACGATGATAATGATAATATAATAACATTAATAGTAATAAACCAACAGCAACGAAGACAACAACTACAATGATAATAATAACAGCAGTTGTTAAGACTGTATATCTCATTCTTTTGCATTTTCGCTGTTGTTACTTTGTGTAAAAGCCGCGCCGTGACTGAGACTCGATTCTTGTAGACATTCTGATTCAACAGTGCTGTTCTTGACGTGGAGAGTCAAGCGATATTCCTCAGACTAAATGTTGATAGAGATCTTTCATAACTTATCATAAAGCCTATTATCATAGAGAACCATAAAGCCTATTCTCAATGAAATGGTCATCCTCACCACAACCTCAATGCCTCACATTTTTTATTCTTTATTTGACTAGTCGAGTTTGAATACACAGAATGCAGATGGCTTGTAATAGCTTTGCTAATCAGTGATAGAGTGGGCGCATTTTCGCAGTCATTTAAGCAAGCACGGAGTAACAAAGAAACAGAAACAATGTAAAAATACTCCTCGCTTTGGAAGACCTCCAGCGTGCATTCGAACGTTGAAGCTTCACATTGCAATGAAGCACACGTTTAACAATAAAAACAGATTTAACTTTTTAAAATACACAAAGTTATCGTTTTTTATGTCAGCATTAAATCGTTTAGAAAGACTTGAAAAATTGACACCACTCTGTTGCACATTCAAGAAGAAGAAAAGAAGGGTTAAAGGATTATATTTGTTTTCCAGTGCTGTAGTCCAGTTCCCACTTTCCGAGTCTGAGTTCGAGCCTCCACCTACATAGTACAGGTTAGGAGTCCGATTCCTAACAAATCGTGCTTCTAATTACTGGTCTAGAGACCAAGACCGGTCTGGGGGCTGCCTGCAAGAGTTTGGTCCATTAAGTTCATATAGAAGCTCCAAATAGTACTTTCAAGGTAATCCATAGTTAGCTAATGCGGGCCCTCGGTATCTCATGCTATATCGCACAAGATAATCAATTTTTTGTTGTCTGTCGCGGAGGGAGCTTTTACTATTTCATCGGGTAAACAGGGTCCACTGGATACAATATAATCCAGGGCCTATATACGTAATCACAGACAGAAAACAACCGCTCCGACAGTTTCTCTTTTTGCTCTAATGAGTAGAGAGTCTTTAATAGCTCATATGTATCCCATAAATTTCCGAGCATTTCGTGCGCTATGCATTTCCAGAATTTAAATTTCAGGGATAAATACTTGAGCCAATACCCATCTTTGCATTTCAAGTGTTAACGGATACTTTGCAAAATATACCATGTAATGGAATGGTATTGTGTAAACGTGTTCTTTTAGCAACTTCCTTCTTCATTTGTCATCGTTGCCTCCAGTAGGCCTGCCCATCTCCCTTATCCTGGTACCACCCCTGCCTCAAAGTCTTCCTTTTAGGATGCGGTGGCGGAGGCCAAGGTGATCCCACAGAACTGACGGCCGTTGGAGTTGGCAATGGATAGGGAAAGTATGGTAACGAACAGGGAGATAATGCCCTCCACTGCTACTTTATTTTATGAACTTTTCATGGTTGACTGGAACTTTGCCTTTGACAAAAACCATAGTTGTCAATAGATTGACTAGAAAATCGGGTTTTATGGAAATTTTACACCTTACTCGATGTAAATTTTGTCAAATTCGAGCCCCTAGAACGTTGCAAATGAAACAAGCAGTTAGCAAAAAATCACAATAACTTCACAGCTGTGGGACAGCTTTTAGGCTCACTTCTTGCCATCAAGAGAGTTGGCAACACTAGATTCTGCGGTTGCCATTGACTGAGTAAATAAAATGGAGGGCCATTTTTAGTAATAATGATGATAATTATTTTCTTTGATCATTTATTCAAATATGCCTTTGAAAATTTTTTTGCATAAGAACATGTTAGCACGAAGATTTAAAGAGTTTTCATGAAGCTCATTAATAATTTTAGTTTTCATATTCTGCCCATATTTGGTTCCACGTAACAGTTTTTTTTTTATACGAATACCATGTCAGTATCAGTACCGACTGTGATATCCTCGGGATTTGGGGATATATCTCGGATTAGTTACAATCACGAAAGACAGAGAGAGATAACAGAATATAATGTGGTGTTCAGCAGTAGCCTATTATAAAAAGGGTAGAAATAAACCGCTATGTAGAATTGAATTAGAGGTATGTCATTTGGAAATCCTGGTCTTTTTGCACATTTAAAACCATCATATCACAGTTTCATGGAATAACTGTAAATGTGCAAAGTCTGCCTCGGGTAAATATTCTGTTGGTTGTCATCGTATTTCAGCTACACTGCATCATAAGAGAAAATGCAGTTTAGGCATGCACCATCTTAATCAATGTTAGGCTTGCCTCAACTGGCCGGTTTCACTTAATCTAAGGTTTACTAAATCACGGTAATCTAACTCTTAACTTCATCCTAACTCTATTTATAATCCTAATCCAAATCCTTCTCCCACCCTCATCTTAAACCTAATCTTGTATCTAAACCACATCTTACCTGTAACCTTAAAAAGCAGTAGACTGTGGATAACCTGATCTTCTGTCTATTGAGCCTTCTTTCTACCTTGGGGATTCCCCACCCCTCTCAAACGAATTGAAGTAACCAAAGATGAATGTTTGCAGTTTCTTAGACATTTAACAGTACAGTTCTTAGAAGACTTGTGCATGACGTTACATGAACAAGGCTATAGATAGGCCTATCTTCAAATAATTTTGTGTCCTTCATCTTGCATACAGAAATTTCGAGTTACCTGACAGAGTGGGATCTGTGCCTACTGGTTTCCCGAAGTTGCTGACGAAGATGACAGTTGCAACATTTTCTTAGCTGTTTTGACCTCATTGCAAGTCAGATCCTTCCAAACAAAAATCCGTTCCCCATTCTTTTTTCACCAGCAGGTTTGGCAATAAGTAAAATTACCTCTCAAAGTGGGGTCTTATGCATCGAACATTATCATTGTACGTACTGAATCTTGAGAACTAGGAGATATACGTCAAATTTGCCTGTACACTTACAAAATTCCGTGAAGACATTCCTTTCAAAGGTCATGTGGTACGTTGGTTGTTAACACGAGTAGGTGTACAATCTTACAACACGTTTTTCCATAGCTATGTTTAAGGGTATAGACCGGCATTTCTACCAAAAATGCAACTGTTGATCTTGGGAACATATAACATTACTTGTGTCATATTTTTCTAAGATTTTTAGCAATTTTACACGCACTTCCACGTACTGGATTACGAAAAGGTGAATTTTGAGCTTCAGTCTACAGTCAATAATATACTAAGAGTTTCGTTGTAATTACAGATGGGGTACCCAACACTGCGGTTAACACTTTAAAGGTTCTCGTGACTCAACATGACTGTGCCTTCTTCATAGGGAATTAAGCCTTACAGTAATCTGTACTGGTATGACCACATGCTATTGGAAATAGGGTACATACAGAAACGTTTTCTTTTGTACACATACACTTCCCTTCCTAAAATGCAGACTTTGAACTGTATACGACTCTACATGATGAAAAAAACCCCTACATGGCTCACTTTGCTTCGTATTCCTATTCACAAAGCTCAAGAGAATGAAAGCGTTAAAATCATAAAAGTAGGATAATTAAAGGCCTATGCACACACCATAAAGTAAGAGCAAACAGATAGTATCTCTCCTAGTTTCATTTTATTGTTTAGTCTGTCTGGTACATGAATAAATACTATCATGAAAGGAGACAGTTCGACCGTAGTGTTTTAAATTAACCAAATGTGATTTAGCTCGTTTAATCAACTGGTATTATTGGTGAGGAGACGGGATAACATCGCAAATTCCCGGGCCCCTTTCAGCTGGCAGGAAAACAACGGTATTGAACAGACTGAAAATTAATGAAAATAGGACCTTTAGCAGTAGCGTGATACTCAGGAAAATACATCAAAATAAAACATTTATTACTTGGATAATATCGTCTATTTCGTATGGGATGTATTCCTCGCTTGTACTCAATGTCAATCTACAACAAATGAAAATACTTGTACAGTTCAGATAAAAGGATGGCACTTTCCCATGAAAACTCCACGCAGCTCATCCATCCAGTTGCAAAGATCCAAATACATACTACTATATTCTGTCAATATTTTGCCGCGCGGCATGATGCCATCCATTCTCTATGCAGCAATATTACACTACTGGTGCAGCAGGAGGTATTCTAATCATGTTTATTTCGTTAT
>WURT03013882.1:0-16222 GCA_009936505.3 Holothuria glaberrima | reverse complement strand
TTAATTACTTACCAAAAACCCAAGGTATAACAAAAGGATGTCTTTTAAAGTAAACAAGACCGAGTTTTTCAGGAATGTCTAAACTGAAAGGTTTAAAGATTCCATGATATAACGTAAAACATGTACGACCAGCATGGCTTCGCACCCCAAAGTTAGGCCAAAACGAGTTAATGGCTTGTGGTTCCGTAAAATTATTTACCATGATTGCAGCTTTTGCGATCCCACACCTAAATTTTACCCCACTTTGAAATAAAGTTGGACTGTTGGATAAGACGTTCAGTCACAAAACGAATTGAAACTTCTGAACACACGTAAGTTGCGAAGAAAACTGCGGCCATTTTGTTGATGCATTCAGTCCGCCGTCGGCGCTGTACTGTCTTTGATTCAGTCAAACTGTCCTGTGAAAAAAGGGGCTCATTCAAAGAGCTGCAAGCAGTGCTAGCTGCAGAGAGGGAGCAGAGCAAGTGAAAGAAGTTCTCGAAAATGGCGATTCTGTTTTGAGGTGTACAGCACGTTTTTTTTTTTTTTTTCAAACTGTTCAACAGGACTTTATGAGACTACGTAGCGAAAATGGGCCAATCACGTGTCTGTAGCCATACAGTTAGTGCCGCATGAAGATGGGGTGGAGGTGGGGTATTTCTTGGGGGTAAAAGCAGTGGAGACATCGGGATTGTAAAATTGGGTTACTGTAACGTCGTTTTACGAATACCTAACCCGGAAGTCCAGTTTACAGCCTATATTTTACTCGAAATCAAAAGAGATCCACTAAGTGAGGGGCTGTATAATTTTGTCAAGAACCAGAAACCATAAATTTTATTCCGTGCTAACGTCTTAGACGCCATTCTCCCAAAATGATGAGATGCCAGTGAAAATGCTCACCTGTCCATGTTAGATTTCAGAATGGTGAGGAAAATCGTCGTTAGAGAGCACTGAACTCAGAATTTTCCTTTGTTACTCGTTTAATTCCGGACTTAAAGATATGTTCTTTTAAATCGTTCACGTGGTACAGCTCGGAGAAACTCGTGGATGTGGGAACAAGTCGATAATACCCAGCTAGTGAATTCGTTCGCACGAGTATTGTAAACCGGAAAACAGGCTATTGGGGACTTCCGGTGCAGGTCACTGTGCTTGATATAGATGAAATAACGGCTCTAAATTGAGGTCAGATCTCCGACTGTAGTGTAGAGGTTTCGCTTCTAAGGATCAAGGATTGGTATATTACAATTGACCAGCGTTTTAAAGATCTTTTTCAAAGGGAAATGCATTTTCGTCTCATTCGAGGTGAGCAGAAACTACTATTTGTTCTGTTTAACACACACTTTGAATTTTCGGAATAACCCTTTGCATTGCTGAGAAAATACGTTCTGAAAATACGACATAACAGCTAAAAATCGTATTTTCAAATGTCGCAATGGGGCGTGGCTTAGGTCAAGCGTGTAACGTCACTGGCTGGATTCGTGTATAGCAGTGTACATGCGATTATACGAGCTTTTTGTGTTCAGCGAAAACCTTTGGTATATTGATAGATAGATGGCGGGTAATGTTGTAATTGGAAGAGACGCGATGAACAGTAATACTGATAAAGTAAATTTTAAAGATAATCATGTTGCATAACAGTTAACATTAACCTTATTTGTTTTTATTCTGCCATGGCCAGTTTACTACCTCAGTGCGGAACATTACAACCCATCATGCTACTAATGTAATATGTGAGTAGACTGAGCCTGGTTAGGTTCAAATGAGGTCCGAGCCATGGAACAGCATAAATAATATACGCCCGGGCTACGATATGTTCATTTCGCTGGGAACTCGTTTGGTTAGGGCTGACGTCGGTGTTCAGGCTACAATAATGGTAGGTTAAATTCAGACTCACTTTACTTCGTTCTCTGAGTTGGGAAGACCTTCGCTCCTTCCTGGTTGTGTTCTAAATGGAATAGCCGGTATAAATTGCAGGGAAGGGGGTTAGCCGCATATGCTGAAAACATTTCCATGCAAGTGAATTCACGGAAGAAAACCGCATATTTCCCGAATTTCGGAAGCGGAAAGAGCTGAAGGTTGTGCGAGCTATGTAACAAGCCTAGTCCAACACCAGTAAAATCTCTACTTATCGTCCCCCTTATGGAGCTTTAGGTCCGCACGCTACCTATTTTTTTTATGAAATTTCAAAAAAATTGTTGTTTCATCATTATTTAACCTACAAACACCATTTAAAATTACAGAATAGACCACACATGGCTTTTTGTGGTGCATGTAATTTGGGAGCCAAGTTTGACAAACAGGTCCGAAATTCGGTTAAAATGTCCATTGTTTTTCAAAAAATGGCAAAAATCCCGAAATTTTACATCACAAGTTCAACTTTAATGATCATTACCTTCTGTCAAACACACGATCCCCATTTTTACTAAAGATAAGCCAAAGGTATCAAAAGCGCTCTCTGGATAGATTACACCTCAATGTTGTGTAGTGTTCGGGAAAATGTAAAAAATTCGACCAAAAATGACCCCAAATTGGCTGCTTTAGCTCTAAAAAAGGCAACGGAACGAAATTATATCTCCGTCAAGTTTCATCCAATTTCAAAAATTTAGAAAAGGAAAACGGCTTGCACAGGCCTAAGAATGTTTCTGGCCTGGTACGGGAGTGTGAGAGTTTCACAACAGGTGTAGTTACCTTGTATACATTCTGACCACATAAGTAAGCGCGACGTTCAAGCATTGCTTTGGAAAAATCTGCAAAAATTCTTTGAATTCATTCAAGGATAGAGTAAATACTACTCTAATCCAAAGAAAACATATAATTCGAATGGACTGGGAGGGATTCAAGGTCGGAGGTAAGAGTCTTAGATGAAAATTTGAAGGATTTCTTGTAAAGTTTTGCACAGGGTTAGTGTATGTAGCGTAATTTGGCCCTGTAGTACACGAAGCATGACAAGAGTACAATACGCCATACATCAGTTAAGTACGGTATATGTATGGCGATGAACGTTGAGAAAACGCGTGTGTACGAAGTGTTATCGAACCTGACATAGGCCCGACGACGAGATTTACTGCCTCTGGACGTTGGAAACAGGAAAAAACTGATCCTAGGGGTATTCTCTGTAGCATATCAACCCCTGACTGTGCAATTCTTCACCACTTCCGATCACAGTGTAAGAGAAAAGCACAGTAGCAGTAGGCCTATAGTACATACTAGCTAATGTAAATGATCGGCCAGACTCCGGCCAGTGACGTCACAGTTGACCTTTCGAAGAAATCACGTGACCTTATCGTTTTAGTTTCGACCAACAACAGTAAAGTTTTCAGGATATAATTAAAAAAAGAAAACACCATTTTTCCCCTCCGTTTTTTCCGTAGAAAATAGTATGAAAATCTAGTTTACCTAATATTATTTTCTTGAGTCGATTGCAAGACCCTTATTTGCCTCTGAATAAGACCTTTAAATTTACAAAGAAATCACATACAATGGAGTAAAGTACAACCCGTGGGGTAGCCACTTGAGGACAAGAGAACAATGACAAAGACATATAGCGGGGCCGAGAAGAACTGAAAAAAGGAAAAGGAAGAAAAGAAAAAGAAAAGGAATCATGCAAAGGGGAGCAGAAAGAAGTCAATAGAATAACATAAACGGAACCAACAGACAAGAAGAAATAATGATAAAATAGAGTAAATCTGCATTAAAAGACTTGGACTTCATAGATAGAGCGAGAGAAAAGTGGAAATAGAAAGGTCTAGAGGCTGGCAGGACAATGGAAGTCGAAATTGATGAAAGAGGTGTGGTAGAAAACGGGGAAAGGAATGGACTTTGGAATCTTCAAGTTCCTAAGCGAGTATGAGAGAGGACAAATTTAATATAGGAGGGACATGGAGTCAGGCTCTTAAAAGGAAAGAAGGCAAAAGGAATATGTGAAAGGCTGATAAGCACCGATAATAAACAGGAAGGCGGAGGCTTATGCGGAGAGTGAATAAAGGGCATGAAGAAACAAAGAGCGAGAAAATCTGGAGAAGGATCATCTTTAAACAGGTATTATGAAGGAAAGGGAGTTAGATAACCGATGTGTAATGGCCACTCTGAATAGTTTAATTAAAATATCTGTTTAAATGAACGTTACCTTCAAATGTTCCACAATCCATAGAATAAAGCCATTGACTTTTGGTATGAAAGAAACCTTTGTCCATATACTGCAACAAAAGGTTGTATGAATACCCAATTACAGTACATAAAAACAGAACAACTAGGTACTGCACAAGAAAACTTTTCTGTGGCATAAAATGTCTTACGAAATCCAGTTTTCTACTGGATTCCTCCCTTATTTAGTGTTAAACGCTGAATGTCTCGTGATAAGGCTCTATTCCTATAGGGAAACGAGAATGGAAACCAACTATCAAATCTCATGCAAACCTCATTTATCCACACAAATGATTCTCCTTTTGTATTATTGAATAAACCAAGTCTTAGTCTTGGTTAGAGTTTACTTTAATATATCTTAAGTGTTGATGTTGTGATCTGTTCATTTCGCATCCAATGATTTTAAAAGCTGCTTTAATGATTTCTTGTAAAACGACGTTTTTGACTTGTGGCTATGGGACAGGAAGGTTGACAACGTACGAGACTTACCCATTGCTCCTGAACACCAAATTGTATGGGAAGGTACAGAGCCTCTTGTTCCCAACGACCCATAGCTGTAATATGTCAAACTTTAACCACTCCTGCATGTCCAGCACAAATTCTACCTACAAACTTGTGCAAAATGACGGCCATCATGGTTTACCCACCAAAGTACTTCGAAAAAAAGAATGCAACAGAAGAGGCAGCTTAGACGAAGTTACGAAGTTCGTAATACAAATGACCATGGTTGTACCATTTATTGCTTTGAACAATATTGTCCACCTTTTGGAGTATTGACGAAAAGGCAAATTGGCATTTGACTTATGTGTTTGTATGGTCATTTTGGCATTTTGAGGAAAGCAATTTTCGACCAAATCAATTGATCTTAGTTTTAACAATTAAATGAATTTGCAATATATATTATTTTTTTACAGTGTAAAGCAAATAAACAATAAATTAAACAAAGACCATCTGTGCCAAGTGAGAGCACATTCGTCTCTATGTGGAATTGGAAACAAAACAACGATTCGTCCAAATCGGGTTTTATCGATACGTCCGTATACTAAAATAGGAGCGAATTATTAAGATTTTTAAGACTAATTTTAGGGCATGAAATGGGACAAACCGTCACATATTCACATTTGGGCTGACAGTAGTTTATAAATCAGTGCTAATTCATCTTCATCATACTAAAGTTATGGATTTACAATGATTACGACATCAGCATTGCTCTTTGAGCTATAATTGCCAAATTCAACAGTATTTTTGGGCATTTCCCAGTTTATGTTGACTTCTCTTTCATACATTAAATTTCCGTTAAGAATGCTTATTGGGAAGGTCGTACATTACTCTTCTGAATGCTTGGCAGCACGGCAGCATATGTAAATGGTCAAAACCACAGTCGGCACATAAAGGCTGACGTATAGTTTGAGCAACACTATGTTTCGTCTCATTATCGGAACATTTATCATTCCCACAAAGTAAGTTTCCTCCTCATTAACATTAATAAGAAAACGGAAGAGGATAACGTCCTTGTGCATTTTCTCATGGGAGTATTTTTAGCAAAGGTCTGACACTTTCAGTTGTTACAACCTTTTGATGATATGAATTACCTTTCATATTTTTAAAGTTAAATCATCCTTATGACAATGCCTAAAAGCCACAGGAACTAACCGTTCATATTTACAGAAACTGGAACCCAATGTTTGACCAACTTTCATAAAGCTTTGTTTTGGTATTCCATGTTTTCATATAAACTTGGTAATTCTGTTATCGGTAATGAAAATGGTAGCGTTAAAGGCAAAATATGAAGAAACGTTGCAAAAAACATTTAAAATCTGCAGGCTATTTTGAAAAACAACCGTTACCATTACAACTAGCTTTAGTCACACCTATCAGAACATTAAATGAATATTCAATGAGTCAAGCAGCTGCATGTACGGAAGAACGTTACATTTAGTAAGCTTATACTGCGGCGCTTATTCATGCATTTGCTGGGAATAGTGTGATTTGGAGGTTGTATGTAGCACAGCAAACTTGAATTTTTAAAACAAAATCACGTTTTTTCATCATAGTACCCGTGTGAGTAGATTTCACCCCCTAACACTATTCAAGAAGACACTTGCGTACTAACTCTAGAAACGGTAACCAGTTACACCTGTACACTTGTGCACTTTCCCGCATCCCAGTTTTTTGTCCTTGAGCGTTAACATGCAGATAAAATATCAAATAGTCTTCGTAAAATGTTCAACGATACACTAATTGACGGAAAGTGTGTAGATACTAATCACTACCCTTAAGTATCCAAACTAAAATACGTCCAAATCCTTACCTCCGTAGTCGTGGTATAGACTACTAGACTGCAGGTAGAGGTTTCACGCAAATCGTTTGGCTCAATTCAACTTCCTCTGTGAGCATTGTTTTCCCCTCGGTCAATCTTGATTGTTGTACATGGTTTGTCCAAGAGTTTCCAACATGAAAAAGAATTTGTTTCTTTTGAATCAGAACTCCCTGGTTGAATCAAGGTAACCTGCATGTTACATTTCATCTGGGAAACGTAACGGAGAAAGTGTAGCCTTGCGACGGAGGGTAAGCATCTCAGATGTCAGACTCCAAGCCGATACCGTAGACCATCGATGTTTTGAAGGACTGAAGAATTGTTCAGTATGATTTCTCGTAGGTAGAACTCACATATTATACCCACTGACAGTCTCGTGGGTTGATAGAGTTACAAACACTCGTATTCTCTTTGAGTCTGCTTTCAGAATCATGCAAAAAACACTCTTCGGTGACAACGAAAGCTCACTAACTGCACAACGTTTAGGGTCATCTCCCCTCCAGATAGCAACTCTCGCTGATGCCTAGTCCCTTTGTGGTGTTATTGACTAGCTCACGAGGGCTGTAGTTTGTTCTGAAATTGGTCAGGGTCAGGTGGGATTCAATGAATAGAAATTAGTCCCATTCGATTTACTATCAAGGAGCCTATAAATTAACCTTCCGGATATTAGCTCCATGGTACCATACAGTCAGTTTTCAAGTACGTAGTTAGGCTATAGCGTTAATATAATATGTTCTGTACTCTTTCGCTGGTATAGACGTGGACAGCAAAATTTGTGGGTGGCTGAAGTATGCTTTAGCCCCCCCCCCCCCACTTTCCAAGCACGGAAACCCGTTATTCGTCTCTTCTGTAAGAAATGTCAATAATTTGCAGTAAATTACCTTAGAATTTGTCCAAAATAATTCACCAGATTGCA
This sequence comes from Holothuria glaberrima, assembly GCA_009936505.3. Lineage (NCBI taxonomy): Eukaryota > Metazoa > Echinodermata > Holothuroidea > Aspidochirotida > Holothuriidae > Holothuria > Holothuria glaberrima. Next base: position 8,867 of record WURT03013882.1, on the reverse strand, counting down.
TGTAAGGACCCTCAAATATCAAAAAATTTCAAGGGGCTAAGAAAAGAAAAAAAAAGATTAGTAATTTACCTTAGAATTTGTCTAAAATGATGCACCAGAATGCATCTAAGGACCCTAAAATATAAAAAAATTTCCAAAGGGCTGAAGAATGTCAAAAATGTGCAATAATTTACCTTTACAACTGTCTAAAATAATGTACCAAATTGCATCTTTGAACCCACAAACATCACAAAATTTTCCAAAGGACTAAATGAAGTCGAAATTTTGCAGTAATTTACCTTTAAATTATTCCAAAATGATGCACCAAAATTGCAACATTGGACCCTAAGATATAAAAAAATTTTCCAAGGGGCTAAAGAATGTCAAAAATGTGCAGTAATTTACCTTTACATTTGTCCAAAATAATGCACCAAATTGCATCTTGGGACCCACAAATATCACAAACCTTCCCAAAGGACAAAAAAAAAGTCGAAATTTTGGAGTAATTTACCTAAAAACTTTTCAAAAATAATGCACCAAATTGCAACTTAGGACCCTTAAAGATCAAAAATTTTCCAAAGGACTAAGAAATGTCTAAAATTTGCATTAATTTACCTTTAAATCTTTTCAAAATGATGCACCAAATTGCATCTAAGGACCCTAGAATATCAAAAAAGCTGAAACTGTATATTGTAAAGGTTAACTGCTTTTGCTAAAATATGATGAAGACCCCTTTTAACCTAACAACAGTTTCTATAAGTGTTTCACTACCATCACTGAGATTCAGTAAAGTATCTAAAAAGACAGCAAGGGATTCAAGATGAAGTTGAAGCCAACCCAGGCAGCATGTCTACCTTTTCATTCCCTCTGCTGGCCTTAAAGGTAAGCCTACATCCCAGTTTGGCATTTCTCGGGATTCACAAAGGACAGGTTTAGAATAACAGTCACTTCAGAAAAGAGGGTATCATAAGTTTTTAATTTTTGCTGCTCGTTTCAAAGAAAGAGCTGCGCTTCTTCCGTGTATATTCTCTTTCAGGTGGTTGGGACTTTTCTTATATTCTTAACTTCTTAACTTCTTAACTTAATATATCTTTTGAAAGAAATGGATTAAACGTAAACAAATAGTGTGGTAGCACAAGACGTACATATTCTCGTTTTATATTACATAAATTTCAATTGTTTCTTTTTTCATTTAACGAAATAAGCTATGAAAATGGAAGATAGGTACATTAAGTTTATTTTCAGGATCTATACAAACTTATCGACTTAGGATATGTTGTATTTGCAAACGAAAAGAAATGTGACGGTGATGTATTTGCCTAACGAACTGCTTGACGCAATGTATCGCACTTTTGTCAAATAAACATATTTTTCTGTGCAGGTTTTCATAATCTTAGACGTAAAAGACACAAAATTTTTAAGACTTAATGTCTGCTCGTTAAAATAACAAACACCTGTCCGAAACAAACATTCTTGAGCAGCATTACCAGTTTTCAAGCTTTCCCAGGACGTTTCGTGGTCCACTTCATGTCACTGCAAGTTAAGTAGGCATGCAGTAATGTGAGATAACTCATATATATTTTCGTCAGTTATCTATTCCTTTCTCTCTTTCGTGTATTTGATATCAATGTATGGTAGTCGAATAGTGCTAGTTAACAATCAAAAAATTTAAAAATCATTTATTATGAACTGTGATCAATCCTGTATAAAGAGTATGTATTATTTTCGATAACAAATCATTTTTCTGTTTATTGTATTAGGATGATACTCAAATCGTTTTCACTGTGCTAAAGTCAAGCTTGTTGAAAGCGTTAATAATCTGCTTAACAGATTCTTAAACGATAAAGTCATTTGTAGTACATCAGTATATCTATAACTCTAGTTGTATGAAACTTAAAAGATGTTCCGCTCTCTTAATGTTACCTATTTTTCTACAGTGCCTCCTCGCTATATACTTTGCTTCCATACTATCGTGGTCTTACAAAGACAAATACCGAAATTCATCATATTTAGCTACGTTTATTTATTAACCTCCCATAACGTTTTGTGGCGTCATTAAATGTCTTTTTCAACTATTAATAACATAAAAACATAGTTATTTGAGAACTATTCTATTTTTCTTCCACGTACTCGTCAACAGAATGCAAATATAAGGTATTGAAAGATATACACTGTAAAGATGGTGCTTTTGAAATGTAACATGGATGAAATCTTACACGCAATAAGTTCATTTTATGTTGTTCTTCTTCTGAATGAGTTGATTTTCCTCACGCTTGGTTAGTATGCTTCTGAAATGCCTCACATCGTGATGAATCATTTTGCAATTTCTTCGGATAAATTATTCAATTGAATATCAAGAACAAGTTATGAAAATACTTTTCCGTCCATGATTCCATAGAATTTGAACGAATTTTCATTTCGGCTGAGTTAAGGTTGCAGTAATAATGGTAGTACCAGAAGATGTTTTGTCCTGAGCCACCGTTGTAGTCGGCGTTAAGGTTTGAGGGAGTACAAATGTTATTGCAACTGCTCTTGGTATCGAAATAATCGCAATACCTATAACCATAATATCACTCTACACACCAACTGGAACGAGGCTTGTACCACCAGGCTCCTGTATGGTCTTCTGGGCAGTTGTGATAGCTGCACCCGTCGTTTTCTTCATCCCGTGTACTGAATGATTCTCCATTAGCATACTGAAACCCATCATCTGAGTGAAAAGGAAAGGGACTAAAAATGGTTGTAGATAATTGATTCATCCAGCACCTCACACATATTTTGGCAAAGAGTAACTTATGTTGGTGATTTGTATTATGTGTACCTAACATTGATTTATTAGAAATATTAGCCTATGTTCATTCAAAGCAAAATTTTATGACAAAATAAAATTGATGGTGGAATAAGAATGATCTGATTTCAAACATCGAAAATGAAATAATGTGTTCCCTTCCCGAAACTTTAACTGGATTTCCAAAAATAAAAACGCTGTTCATAAGTTATATATTGATTTGGACTACTCTCATAAACTGTCATAAATATCTATAGAATAAGGAAGGAGAAGGTGGAAGAAGATTTGATAGGAGGTGGCTTTCAATGCATAAGCCACTTAGCGATTGCCAAAAGTTAACATTCATTTAAAAAGGTGCGTTGAAAATACACTTTGCTTGACCAATCACTTATTTAAACAATGTCTTGAATACGTAGGTATTCTTTGTTGTCTATAATTTATACACTGAAATACTATACTATGCAAAGTACAGCCACGATTTTGCAAACATAAACACTGGGACTGCATACATCATCTAAATGTATTGCGCACAAAATTTCACGTCTTGCAACTGATGAAAATGTGAGACCGGAATTGCACTTATCTTTAAGATTATCTATCTTTAAGATTATCTATGCAGGTTTTAAGACAGCGAGACTTTTTTAGACATATATTTAAATTTGTTATATAAAGAAAGGAGAATAAAGTATTGTTTTTTTTTCCACTGTAACTCATTAGAAAAGTCAAATCGTTATCTCAGAAAACAACCAAATTAAAACATTTAACACAAGCCCACATCAAAACGTTAAGAACATTTTCAGACATACGAAAATCCAGTGTTTTTGTTACACTTCTCACAGAAGGCAAGACTGATGAACAATTTGCGGCAGTGATTTTTTGTTTGTATCCATGTTTCTTACTAATGGTTGGAGAGCAATACTGTCGACTAAGCTTTATTTAACGTAAAGTTCCTGTGTAAGGTGTACATAATATTTTCAGTCAGAGTTACACAGTTAGCATCCATTTTACGTAAGTCAATCATTCATAGAGGTGTATTTCTTGGTTATTTTTAATATTTTGCAGATAATTTGTACCATAGGTTCTTTTCAATTTTCTACAACTAGATTAGGTTATTCTTTGAGAAATCAATAAAATAAAAATATACATGAGTTTCCACTATGGCCGTCGACACTCAGATGATAGGAGGTATCTTTGTCTCCAGTTTCAAATTTTGTATACTCGCTGAAACGTGATGTACCACCAGAGTCAACGATGTCAACTCGTAGTTTGTAACTCTTTTGATTTGTCAGATAGTGGAGTTGTTCATTTCCAAGCCAGAAATTGTTATCTTGTCGCACAGAACCAAATCCTTGTTGGTACTCTGTCCAGTCACGGTAAAAGTTTGTAACACCATCGACGCGCCGCTGGAAAAGCTTTCATTCGAAAGATTTAAGGCTTTGGTTGAAATATGACTATTTTGAAAGTTAACAAATCTAAACACATAAACCCTTTTATTCCTTTGAATAATATCCTTAGATAACTGCTCCAAAAAATGTAAAAGTAAAACTTAAATTAAAATATATTTCGTTTAAGGAGGTTCTTACGCAGAATGAGGACATTGGTATGGGAAATTTAGCTTCTAGTCAAAACATGCATCATTAATAAATATTTTAGTAATTTAAAAAACGAATGAGACTTACAAACTTCCTTTATAACGCAAAAATTGAATGTAGTTACTTTTCAACATTTTCGTTGTACATGAAGCTCATGGAACCATCTTAAAAAATTGGAAAATCAATGAAGAGCTGTTCCCATGATTTTCACAGATGAAATAATTTGTAACATTGCTTTGTTTAATTTTGTTTTGCTTGCAGGTTAAAAACATGGATCAACTTATCTATCTGCAAAAATCAGTGGAAGCTTTCGCTTAATATTGCATGCTGGGATATCATCACACTTACAGTCCATCCTCCACCATCAGTAGTCATGTCACAATCTACATTAAAAGGTTATCCCGGCCATCCTCTTGGCATTATGGTATACACGCCATCTTGTCCGGGATCAACTCTAGTACGTATTTCATAACAATCTTTGTACAATGTAGTGCATGTTTCACCGTCCCCTTCATTGCCTTCATTACAATAGCATCCTCGTACACCATCTTGTATAGTACAGGCTGCATTAGGATCACATCTGTAGTAAGAATTACAGCTGATTTCACCATTTTCACAAGTACACTTTTCTGAGCAGTCGACGCTTACATTAGTTTCTCCAGTCTACGAAAGATTAATGACATGGAGATGAGAAAGGTAAATTAGCTTTGTTTAGAATTAAAATGCTGGGAGTGTATCGATTAAAGAGGCATTGAAATATAGCGTCTATGATGAAAGGATATTGGTTCTCACAAATATATTACCACAAGTATTGGCAATTCTGACTGCAGCAAAGTACTGTACTGAAGGGAACGAGATATGCAGATATACAATGGGGTAATGGTATTTGTTAATTTTCTTGTGAGTGAAAACTTCGAAGGTGGCGACATTCCTGTCCCCCCTCGACTACGAGCCTATTGACAATATGCAATGAAACACTTAATGCAGAAAGGTGTCCGTAGAGTCAGTTCCAGTCAATTTCATTAAGTTTCTCCACCTACCAATAAAACTAAATTGGTTTGAGTCAGAAAGCATCCGCATTCACTGACAGGCACGCATTCGCCGTCTTTAATCAGAAATCCACTCGAACATATGCACGATTCATCCCCATTACAGCTATGGTTTCATCTATTTAGACCACTAGGACCACTAGTAGACTTTTCATTGACTTTTCAAGTTGTGGCAACACTTGGTTTCTTAATGAAGCCCAAATTTTTATTACCTTGAACAATTATAACTAACTAAAGTTTGTTTGTTTATCCAATATGTTTTGTTTTAACTATTCAAAATTCAGTTAGAAAAAGGGTTCTTGAAGTCCTTCACATTGGTTTTAAAATACAGCCTTCTTCACTCAAATATAAACCCATAATTCTAACGTATGTTCAATACCTGCAAAGTTGAAAATACATAGCATTTCCATGAACATAGTTGTCCCCAAAGAAGTAATATATTTGTAGCAATATCGGTCCATGGGGTAACTTTATAATACAAATAAGGTTAAAATGGTTGAAAGGGTTCATGGCCGATCGTTAACGTATTTTAAATGTATGTTCTCTCTCGTAAAAAGTGTAAAACTGAAACACCTATATCATTTACTTTTCGCATTAACGAATTATCCAATCTCTTTGAGTCAACCATCAACTAAAGAATGTCTTTCTTAAACGTCCAGACTGAAATTATATTTTAGAAAAATATGTTGAGTATATTACTTAACATACTAATATCGCTTAAAACATTTTCTGTCGTTGGTTAAATTATTTTAAAATATTAAAAAGCTTAAGATTCAAAGTTTATTAAAATCCAGGATAAAAATGTGACATCACATAAAAAGAAATAGGAGGTAAAAACAGATAATAGTAACTTAAGTGCTACATAAAATCAGCAATGAATATATTTACAGACAATAAATCAAATCTACATAAAATAATTAAAGAAAGTTACGTGGAAGAACACTTTGAATAAAAATGGCAGCCCTACAAACAAAAGAGTTTTTAAAACATGTGGTCCTGAATTTTGGAAAAGTTGTCTTATTTCTTAGGTTATAATTAGTGTGTTGAAGAAGTGATATCCGCTCTTTCTCGGGTGGGTGTTTGTCATCTCTATGGTTTTTTTTTGAGAAAGCCTTTTAAAATCTCGTATGGCAGACGCATTTACTTTTTCAACGACGGTGTTGACATCTAAGCTGAAAAGTTTGGCACAGTAACACAAGGAGGCTCTAAGTCTTTCATTATCTTTTACTAGCAAGTTATGGTATCATACAGGGACAGCGTGTCCTAATATGAGGAAAAATGCAGGTATCAAAAACTTGCGTTCTTATTTCTAACTTAAAATAGGGCACAATAAAAGATAAAGTAGAAATGATATAATAGACTCTTCTTAAAATTTTTGAAACATGAAATGTTAAATTAAGCTTACTTTCAATACACACCTCTAAATACATTTTCTGTCAGTACAGTCAACTTCGACAACATGGATTACAGTTTTTTACTTGCTTAAGTAGTGAGTAGGCCCTCGTGTTTAACATTAGAGTTTTCAAAAATTATCTCTTTTGATCTCTTCAGGTTTAGAAGTGACTTCTTCTCATCACAAACATGTACAACAGTTTGATTGAGACCTTATTTCGTCGGTGTAAATTGTAAACAACAGGGCTGATAATGGGCCTCCCTGGGGGACGCCAACACTGATACCAGATTTGTCGGATAAGCCTCCTTTCAATTTAATTTGTTTTGACCACCCTTTCATGTTATTTTCATACGCTTCAAGTAAGAATGCTTAAAAATGGGCAGGTTAAGATACTTAGTAGATCAGAATGTAATGAACACATCTTGGTTGTTGGTGGAAACCAACAAACTGCGATGAGACTGTAGTCTTGTCAAACTTTAAAAATTGTTCTTTTGTTATGATTGGACAGGTTATAGCTAGTTTAAAAAATACTTATCGACCACGAGACACTTTACAGGAAAGTATCGATCCTTTGCTCTACTGTTTAGTGTAAAAGCAATGTATTTACGCTACTGTAAAAGCTCAGAGACTTCCTAACATTTAATATTTGCTACTAGCTTAAATATGTGAACAAATTTGTTAGTGAAGAAAAAAAATAGTTATAAACTAAGTTAAGATTTTCAACTCAGATATGAAGTTGAACTCTGAACTGTACAGCCAAGTGTTGAAGCATTAGAAGAGATACCTTACAGGATCTCGCAAAGGTCAACAAGAAATATTTTGAACTTGTAAAATCAAATCTATGACAAAAAGCTTTGGGCTAAAGAAGTTTTCAATATTTACTAAGCAAACATCATCGATATTTCTACTTAAAAACATGAGAATTAAAAGACTCTTACTCCCGTATTCAGTTTTTTCCTTCATTGCGCGACATTGTCATCTACATATCAAACACAATTTCTGTTTGGTACTGTGTTAATGTTTCAACTGTAATGTCATTTAACTGTAATGCCATTTAGGTATTTTTCTCGTTTACTTTAAAGATTACTTTTTTCTGTAAAGATTACTGTTTTCCTGTTTACTATTTAATATGCCTTTTATATATTTCGAGGTCCTCTGGAAGATTTATTCTGATGATCTAACAGTGTCACCCTCTTGAAATGAACTTGAAATAATTGTCCCTTTTCTACAGAATAAGGAACAATATGAAAAGAAACAATAACATAATGCCAGAAGCAACTCGCTCGGCAATAATGCAATACAGTCCAATGTTGAAGCAATTTGCTGAGTAAGCGACTGGTCTGTCTTTTTGCTACAAAATAGACTGACCACACGGTAAACGCAAAAATAACACATGAATTTCACGTCATAGGCATTTTGCATCTACGATTCTTTTACAATTTGTGTCCCTGTGAAAACTCGGTGTATGTTTTGAATATCACTAAATGAAATACATCAAATTATTATTTGCTTCTGAAGTATATCTTTTCTGCAACAGTCCTTTGCTTTTCATTCTGCTGATATGTTAAGAGTTGTTAAAAAACTTTTATTTCAAAATCTCTCTTAAGAATTTTTAGTGATTTTATTTGTGCCGAATATTTTGTAGCAGGAGTGTAACTTTTAGGAGAGAAACTACAACGCATTAAAATTGCAAGTGATTCAGCAATTCTAATTTTTAATGAGAACAGCTTTTCACTATCTAAGGTTAATTCCATTTATAGCCTTTCCACACGAGTGGCTTTCATTATTATAATTTACATAATTCCAATATGCATTACAATGGACTTTTTGCTCACGCAAGAGGAGATAATTAAGCTTCGAGAAAACTACCTTAAATTAAGTATCGCAAAGTCAATACTATTCAAATTCTTAAGGAAACGGTCCTCATAAGAATGTTATTTTCCTAAAAAGTTGATAGTCTTCAAGCGACAGGTCTCCTATCACTCATAGTTTTAGCTGGTTTCTATGAAGCTTTGACTTACAACTAATCGATTTGTAAACGGACATACTAGAAAATGTGAAAATTT
>WURT03013860.1:0-16224 GCA_009936505.3 Holothuria glaberrima | reverse complement strand
TCATCGTCATCGTCATCGTCATCGTCATCGTCATCGTCATCGTCATCGTCATCGTCATCGTCATCGTCATCGTCATCCTGGATACGTTGCAGTAACCCATTGGGCATAGATGCAACGGGAAATTGAGAGAGGGCTAGCGACATGTCAGACGATTCCTGAATATGTCCAGATTCTGTGCATCTACTTCAATATCAGATAGTGTGTTTCCAACTAATTATAGTAGAGGGGAAAAAAGAATGCTTATGCTGGGGGGTTCTGCAGTTAATGTACTTAAGAGCTTTACTATAATTATTTACTTGATTTTCAATAATGTTTGTAAAAGCAGAATCTTTAAAACGAGTTGGTTTAATTCGTCGCATTGACTCTCTGACCTAGGTTTTCTTGAGGTCTCATCAGTCTCTATTTTGGAGAAGTCCTGGGTTCGTTTCAAAAAACAAAAGACCTGGGCACAACGTTTTGACCATTATCTTTGTCTCCCTCTTGCTCAGTTCTTCCACCCTTGGCTGCTACATCTGCTAGTGAGTTTACCGTTTCGTTTGATCAGAGAGTAAAATGCTCTATTCTGCTTTGGTTGCTGGTATCACTTAGTTAGCCCTTATGATGTCAGATAGAAGATGTGATCATGGAGATCGTTTTGAATTGAACCAGGATTTAGCCCTCTCCCAAATAGAAGTTGTGTCAGAAATTTACCACCCTTTGAACTTTTGTATATTAGAAACCATTTTATATGTATCGTATTGACTATCTGTGTCCTTGGAAAAGGCTCTTTAAGTCTTAATTACTGTCATAAGCTTCCCTGCAAAACATTCTTCTCTATTAAAGCTTACAAATACAATGGCTTCAACCCATGAATACTGTCAAAATAAAATGACTGTGTAAACAGATATTGTTGTGTTTACCTATTAGTATTGTCAGAAAGGAGTAACAAAAGAAACAATGACAAGGAATAAACTTGACTTTACATTATTTAATACTTCATTTCTCATATCAGCAGATGTCTGCATTTGTAAGGAGAAATAATTAGTCATCACATAATTTTGTTTCACTTGTCCAGCAGTCCTTCTCCTACCTTCTCCTGGCCATGAGCAGTAATTTCAGTACAAATTCTTAGAATGCATCAGCGTTACACGAACTCAGTTGTATCTTATTCGGCTTCGACTTTCCACACTTACAACAGTTAATTACATGTAGGCCTACCATTTTTGGTACAAAAGTTCGTGACGAGAGATATAATCGGAGCCACCATGCAGATTACTGATACTGACGCCCTCCTACCCATTCAAGCAAACTAATAAATTTTAAGCTAAACCATTCGGGCCGGGTCTTCTATAAATGTGGGGGGGGGGGGGGGCAAATTACCCAGAATTACAACGCAAACAAATGGCAAACTTTCCCGAAAAAAAGCATATATTTTGGCCAAAAGTGGCAAATATTCCTCCCGGATAGAGTATGCATCTCTCCACCCCTCCCCTACCTTCCCCCTTCCTTGGCCTAGTTCTTATTGCTGTTACTCCAAAACATGTAGGCCGGATACTTGCTCAACGTATTAGTTTCGAGAGTACATAAGCAATGTAAATTAGCAGAAAACGGGACGCAAATAATTGTATGTGTCTCATTCTCTGCGGGACATCGCATCTTGTCGCACTTATAGCAGCTTATCTAGAAGCATGTCCCCGTTATACATAGAGCGACTCATCGTGAAAATTTATTGGACATTCCTACAGCTAGGCAGTTTTGATGATCAAAAAGGTTGAATTATTCTAATTTGACCCTTGCCCACCTCATACAAAAGGGAGTCCTCCCCTCCTTCCCAACGCATATCTTCGTCATTGGTAGGACGTTGACAGATGTAAAGTGGACCTGAATGAAACAAAATCATGAACAGAAATTTCTCTTCACCAGTCTTTTCATGTTGGTCCAAAGGAACCCATCGAGTGTCTGGGGACAGTATAGAGAAGCGCGTGTGGCAAGACTTTTAATAGGCCTAGTTCCAAGAACAATCAAGTTAAATCGACATGACGAATTGGCCTTTCTAAAAATTGTCAGCCGTTACTTTTCTAGTTTTACGTATAGGGAGGTTTCACGCGTGCAAAAGTCAACTATAACGCAACCACCTTCTGGAGGACGAACACACGCGGACGCTAGGTTATATACAAAAGCAATGCGGTACGTGGTGCAGAACAAATAGCGCGTCCACTGAATTTGACCTTTTGATCTTTGGTGCAAGCTCCCAATTAGTGTACAATTCAGGTGAATCAGTGAGGTCGATGATACGATTGGCGCAAACATATTCCACAAGAATACATTTAGAGCTCCTTACAATACATGGGCAACAGCCTTAGGTCAGGGACACCGGAGACGGGGGGCTAAGGGGGCTTTAGCCCCCGCACTTTTTCTGCCGTGGGCATTTTGAGCCGCCGTAAACTTTTATTGTATTGAACATATTGGGCCGCTTCGATGATTAGCAACCGCACTTTAAAATTGGCTCCGCGGTCCCTGTAGGTTGTGGGGCTGGTAACATGATATAGTATACTTAAGCTAGTTTAGAGGTGGCGCTGCGCATGTGCAGTCGTCAGGTCATAGCCCATATGCGTGGAAAGCGCAATCATTAAACACAATTGTGCGCTATACGTTGATATACCCTTATAACCCTTGACCTCAAGAACTCAACTCTAACTCTGAACTGGCTTACAGAACTATGTTAAAAACAGGTTTTTAGTGCAGTCTACAAAGAATGATAAATAGCATTTTAATAAACGGCACAATATAGTGTTACTCAAAGCCTTCTTTTTTCATACCGAAGAAAAAATACAATTATCTTCACCCATAAGCGCACGGAATGTTTTTTGATGGAGGCTGAGCCGATTTGGCCAATTTTCCCCACATCTGCCCGGGAATAGGTTTTGCCCGAGCTTAGGAGGGAGGAGCCTGCAGTCCCCACCCCTTCTGCTACTTCTTCTGCTACCCTGTGTACTTCAACCTAAGACAGATTGCACCCGTTCTGCGGCACCCTTTCCACTTTGTCAGTTCTACAGTGGGGGGGGGGGTGACGCCAGAGGGGGCAGGGCACGACCCCCGTCGGGAAATTTTTACAATTTCGTCGGGGAGTCTTGGTCGATACGATAAAGTATGCAGTCCCCAACGGCGACTAGTCTCCCCGACAGTTTACCTGTTTTTCGTTCTCAAGAGGACAATTTCTCTAGCACAGTAGTAAAAACCCAACATTTTCGGCGCGCTACGCGCTGTACAGTCACTCGAGTTTCTTCAATAGTTCCATTCCACATAGCTAGAGAGCACAAGGCCTGTCCACCTTACGAAGTAACATGAAGGCATAGTACACAGTTTTGTAGAGTTCGTAAATTTCATCCCATATCGCAAACCATAGTTGGTGTTCTCTTGTGTGTGTCAAGTGGTGCGATCAGTTGGTGAGCGACTCACGGAGCAAAGTTTGGGCTATTTCATTGAGTAGTCCAGGTGGTTTCGATACAATGTATGTTATCTCCGATAAAGTGTACAACCCCTACAGTTTTTCTTTTTTCTTTTTGTTCTTAATGATTACTTATGTTTTTTTGTGTAATCCTAACAAAACTTTTCCCGCGCTTCGCTCTCTCTGCAGTTTCACGATTAAGACTCGAAGAACGCTAACAGTGCGCAACTCGGCTCTTGAAGTATTAAGTGATATTATGCAAAATATGCCCTGCAATGGGATAATTAGGCTCCTTCTTTTCCCTTTCTCATCACCGACTCCATGTGGCCACCTACACTGTAAAACCCAGTTTGTTTGGATAACTTATCAGACTTAAGTTGAGGTAACTTGCGGCCTGGACCTTTTAAAGTTCAGGCAACAGAGTGTCTCCGATTATGCATCTCATTATTAAGAGAAACTCAGTTGATTGAACTTTAAAACGTTCATCAGTGCAGCAAGTTACCGCAATTCCCATAAGTTATCCCAACTTTTGAGCATGCAGTGTAATCGGTTTCCTTATTCTGGCTTTCAAGGGGTCATTTCTGCCATAAAATCCAACATTTTTAGGACGCTTTGCCCACTCTTCCTCAGTTCCGTTACTTATAGCTGAACACAGTACAAACCCTTACCACCTTTACAAGTAACTTAATAAGTAGAATACATGGATTTATGTAAATATCGGGAATTTCATCTTATGTCGCTAAAACTAGTTATTGTTCTCTTGTGTCTGTCATGCGGTATGACTATAGTGACTCGAGGAGAAAAGTAAAATGTAAGTTATGCCCGATAGGGCCCAACTGCCCGGACAATTGACCAATATAAGCTTTAAATAAGTACAGATTCTTTTTAGTGTAGGCTTACCAAAGAAATTTTCGTGCGCTTCGGGCGAAAATTTAGTGTGTAAGTTGTTCAAATTTTCGCTATTTTACAATTTAGATTCCGGGAAAAACATTAAATCAGAACCGAACTAATTTCCTCTAGTATTTACAAATTTTATGCAATATATGCCCCACAATGGCATGGTGTAGTACACAGGTTTCCTTCAAATTCCCCCTCACCAACCCATCGACGGCATCGGGGCTGTCGGGACTTCGGGTCGCTGCCCCCCCGTCGGGGAGTCTGTCCCCCGTTGGGCAAATCCTGGCGTCGCCCCTGCTACAGTGCCCCTCCCAGGTTTAATTTAAACAGGCTCAGCTGATGGTGAACCTAGCCTTCTTTCAAGCTCGTGTTGTTCAGCCGTGCCATACTTGTTACCCCAAATGACTGTATGCTGTGATAACGGTCGCATTAATCTTGGTAAAGGTGTATGCTGCTCGAAGCTGCGACGGCTCTTTTCTACACCCATCATTTGCATTCTGCCGCTATCATCAAGTTGTCTGTAACTCATTACGGAAAAAGACTCCATCTCGGCATTCTTGAGCTTAAGATATACTTTCTTTTTCTTCGACTTCCTTTTTTCAGAAGTAGCTTGTTTTTCTGTCAAAGCGTTGGAAAGAACTCGCAATTTATCGGATTTGTTTTTGTCGTGGAGTTTATCAGTATTTTTACTTTTTGCGCGTTCCAACGGACTTGCTGTGCTGACACCAAGTCGCAACGATCCAAGTACGTGGGGCTGAAACACTTCATCTTCCGCTGATTCAACTTTCTCTTTAGGAAGGAAAGAGTTGACCCCAGTTAAGATGGTGCTCAATTTTTTGTTATCTGCTGTTCTTAACGGCACTCCTACACCATCGAGATTTGCATGAATATTCGTTTGAGATATTTGATGATCAGCAACAGCTTTCAATTTCTTCAACTTTACCTTCTTACCTTTTCCTTTATGTTGATAATTTTCCCGCCAGACTTTAAAATCAACGACGTTTTGGCTGCATTTTCCCATAGGGCTCAATCGATTTATTTGGCGCCAATTTTCCCCCATGCTTTTCCCGTTATGCAATTCTCTTTCAACACCAACCGGGGGTAACAATTCTCGTTCCTTGTCGGTTTGTGGCAACCCTTCGTCACGCCAGTTGAACGTCCACTTTTGAGGACAAATCTCAGTTTCCTTTTTCTTCACCGATGCCAAGTTAAAACTCTTGAACAAATTTCGCCGTTGCTCTCGTTTTTCTCGTTGCTGTGAAATTTTCTGCGAAGGAAGAGGTATTGCCTGACTAGCCTCTTTACACCATTGATCCATGGTGGGAAACTTCAGCGGTGGGTGTAAGGAAGCACTGAAAAAAATGATCAAAACACTTTTACTGATCGATTTTAAGCTCATAATATACCTTTAAAGTTATATAGACGTCCAGTCACTCGGCGAAGAACACTCATTTTAGTGTTGAAAAAGATGGGCCCTCATTAACCAATAGACATTTCATTATATCGAGATATCATTGAACTTTGCCATTTGGCGGAAGTGAAGTTTTTGTTTGAAGATATAGGCGCCGTTACAGAAGGGTTGATGAACATGGTCACGCACAGAGGGGGGGGGTGGGCAACAGGGGCAGTTTGCCCTCCAGAATTTTCGAAGCAAAATTTTACCACGTCGATCTTTGAAATTTGAAAACCCGCCAGTGATTTTTTGCCGCCCGAGAGATGTCTCAAGGAAAAGGGAAACATCAATCTAGTTTACACCATCACAACAAATGAGCTGACAGCTTTGCTTATATCGGTACTAATGACGTTCCTCAACATGCGTATCATCACTATTCACTTGTGATCACCTAAAAGTAAAAAAATTTGAGTAATTTCCCTTGAAAATTTGTCCAAAATGATGCACCAGATTTCATCTAAGGACCGCCAAATATCCAAAAATTTTCCAAAGGGCTAAGAAAAATAAGAAATTTGCAGTAATTTACCACGGCTTAAATTTGTCCAAAACGATGCACCAGATTGCATCTAAGAGCCCTCAAATATCAAATTTTTTTCCAAAGTGCTAAGAAATGTAAAAAACTTTGCTGTAATTTAGGCCTACCTTTAAAATTTGTCTAAAATTATTCACCAAATTGCATCTAAGGACCCACAAATATCCCAAAATTTTTACAAAGGGCTAAGAAAAATAAAAAATGGCAGTAATTCACCTTAACATTTGTCCAAAATGATGCACCAGATTGCATCTAAGGACCCTCAGCTATCAAAATTTTTTCCAAAGGGCTAAGAAATGTTAAAAATTTGCAGTAATTTACCTTTAAAACTTGTCCAAAATGATGCACCAAATTGCATTTAAGGACCCTCAAATATCCAAAAATTTTCCAAAGTGGAGGAGGACAGAAATCTCATTGAATGCTTTCAGGTAAGCCTATTTTCCCCATTGATTATCAACAATACGACATTGAGATTACGTTTTTGTGAATAAAGATTTATCTTGCTTGAAAGTCCTGAGAATTTAAGTTTTGAAATCAACAGCAGGTCGTTGGATAAGTGCCGTCCGGTAATTTTTTATTCCTCATATCTAGCCCGTTCAGTCCCAAAGGTTGCCCACCCCTGGTCTATGGGGTAGTCAGGGACTGAGGTAAGTTGGTCACTTGTAAATATGTCGAGCCATTTAAGACCCACCTCCAACCATATTAAAGGCCCCCCCCCCAAAAAAAAATTACCTGGAATTAAAAAGCAGCTCCTTGACAGTTTCTCCAAGTTTGATGTGACGCAGTAGATTCTTCCATTCTATGTCTTCACAATTGACCAGACCAGCTTGACCTACGGTGTGATACTTCCGGTACTGCTTCATATACTGCCGCCAATTTTCGTGATGTAGGAAGACATAACTCTCACTTCTCGTTTCCTTCCCTGCTTCCGGCTGAGGATAAAACCGAAGCAAATGCACTCGCCTTCTCTTTCGCATTTTATCTGGTGTCGCGGAAAGAGACCTTGGTTCGGACTTTGCCGTTCTCCACCCGTCTAAGGTATCTGAGCGGGAAGAAAATCTTAAGGATTTCGTTTCTCTGCGAAAACGGTTCCATGAGCATTCACAGATATTGGATGTATGAGCTGGCGGCTCCGGCGTTTCGTCGTCTATAAATTCAAATTCTAGATTAAAATCACAAGTTTCATGCTCCACCTCGGGACTGTCTATGTGATCCTTCATACCGTATATGCAGTTACAATATATGTGCACTATGCAAGAAACTACCTCAGGGAATGTCTCCTGTTTTTAATCCGTTGCACCACACAACCCGACCTCATTCTGCCTCACGTCGGGTCAACTTTGCAGTGTCATGCAATCCCTAAACTGCTAAAAGTGAAACGTTTTTGATCTGTCATTACACAAATCAGTGTTTCAGTGGCCGGGAATATATTTATAGATTGATATAGATTCTGCAGGCGGGCTAAGTAAGCTAGGTGGTGGTCTTTTATCCAATGACGTCTGCAGGGAATTCGTCTTTCGATCCTCGACCTGGTCATAGCATGATGAGGTTTTATTCAAGAGTAATCTACGTTCTTCACATTAACTGAACGGGACGTTTTATGTTTCAAAACTGTCAAATTGATTTCTAAATTGTTGAGTTGGTCAACCTTGCACCCGAAGACAAGTTTTAATTTAAAAATTTAATGTTATATACTTCCTCTATATTCGTGGCTTAACGTCCGTCGTAAGATAATTTCCCTTCAAAACTGGCATACAACCGCGTAGTAATTGCGTTAAACAAGAGATAAGCCCCAGACGCTGATGACATCATTCGGAGCAGACAATGGAAGATAAGTCGAAAGCTGAAAGAGAACAATGAAAACAAAAGTAGTTTTAGTTGTAACATCTTCAGGATCAGAAAGTCACTTAATTGGGCTCAACTCGGACCCTACCGTGATCAATCCGCTCCCAATCCTACCACCGCGAACACCATTTCATGCTTTTTTTTTTGTCCAAAGTCCCCTCGACTCTCCGGCGAAGAGCCTCAGCCAAGGGACGAAACCAAACAATACTCCTGAAGCAGTTCTGCCCCTTATAGGAGCTATACGTCGCTGAAAGGACAACATACGTCTCCGAAAGGACAACAGACTTAACTGACCAATCTCTCTGCCCTCAGATCTCTCTATCAAGGGTCTGTCATGCATGGTCCCGTTCTTGACTGGCTGAAAAGAAAGGCCGAGAAGCCATTTCCTGTTGTTTCTGTATTATGGACGAGAGTGTATTCGTTGTAACTCCATGAAACGAGGACCCATCGAACGGGTTTAAAGCAAAGGCCTCACTCTAACCACTTGATCAACTTCACCCAACTTCACTCTTACACATGATACTTCAAGAAAATGGCATTTTCTGTAAACGATAATGTTATTTTTGATCTGCCGCGCCGTGATTTATTGGATGATGCATATTACCCGTCATATAAGATTCATGAATGTTCATAAATAGCTGTGTTGCTTCCAGCAGACAATTCAAAGGTTAAGTTACTGATGGTGCAGATATACACTATGAGTAATGATAAACTTACTTTGTGTCTGGCTACCGCTTCGTTTACATCAAGGATAAGAAACTGTTCGTGAATGACAGCAAACATTAAGTTTTTCTTATCTTTCACCAAAATTATACTGTTTCTTGAATCATCCTAAAAAGTTCAGTCCACTTTTTAAATTCTTTCTTCTACACCCCATCAGTTAAGACGGCTTTTCGAATGTATCCATTTTCAGTAAACATCAGACATGTACAGATAAAACTTTAGATTACGCAATGTGTTCTTTTCAGGTTTGCAACTCTAATTAAGAATGAAACTGCGACTCTTTTGGGAAAAAATTCTTTGGTTATCATAAAAGTTGAAATTTGAATGTTAAAATATGTTATTATTTTTATTAATAGTGTCGCGAATGTGATGACTATATACGGTGAAGTGCCAGGTACGACATGGGATGGTATACAAATACTGAATGTTTATGAGTGCAATAGCCCATAGCATGTGACGACCAATCCTCCAATCAGATGTAGAGGAATTAATAAGGTGTTATATAAGATATGATATACGACCAAAACATTCATATGATGCAATATCTTTTAATTGAAACGTTTTGGTGTTATGTAATGAGAATTGGTATGATGAGGATGGCAGGCCTGTGGTATGATATGGTGTGGTATGTTATGATACGATGGTGTGGTATGGATGGTATGGCATTTCATTGCATTACATGGCGTGACATAGCATGGAATGCAATACTTTCGTAGTAGTAGTAGTACTTCTGTGATGTAATGCAACGAAAGTTGACCGTACAGTGCATACTTAAGTTATTATACGGTCGTACAAAAAGACGAGACATGGAACTCGAATTGTACTTGAAGAATTACGACATTCTTTGAAAAGTGATACTTCTCCTTCTCTACATCCTCCAAGCTTTTCAAGACAGTTATTGTTATTGCTTGCACCATAGCAAGGATGTCTAATTTTTTTTTTTTTTTTTTTTTTTTTTTTTTTTGTTAACGCTCGTGTTATTTCGGAGACGTAAATCACAGTTCTGTAACGTCCGAGTCCGGAATCGGCTCAGAATGGGAGAACCTGGAATCGAAATGGGCCCGGAGATTCAGTCAGCTAAGTAACAGGATGAGCCAGGGTATGAAATTTACTCCTAAAAATGCCCATTTTAACGGAATGTACCAAAACAGTACAAAAAAAAAATTGTACGAGATTCTACATTGTCAAACGGCTGGACTCGGTATTGTCCCGGAGTTGAGAGACCTGAAATCGGGATTGGCTCGGAAATGGAGGGCACTGAGCTCGGGATTGGCCCGGAATGGTAGCCACTGAAATCGGAATTGATCCGAAATTGGGTGAGATGGACTCGAATACGACCCTGGTAAATTATTTTAGTTAAGTATCAAGTATATCATGTTCTCACGGGCAGTGAGGACTTTTCTTCAGCGTTCTCTGGCCTCTATGACATGTTTTTATTTCAATAACTCAATAACCTATTACATGCACCATACTATGATTACTTGCTCACGATATAACTTGCCTGTTCGTAGCCTACCTGTTTTGGTGTATTCTATCACTAAATAAATTCTTCTAACCAGGATGAAATCAGTACTGAAATTTCTGCTATATGTATCACAGTTTACGGGGTACAGACACATTTTTGGAGAAGTGATATAATTCAGGCCCTCCCTTACATTCATGTATGTTATTTACTTGCAATCAGAAGGCCAAACGCTTAGAACAAACTGTCAATTCAACTTATATTTCTAAGTTCATCTTTGATGGCATTTCATAAATTATATTTGTTTCCTTTGGAAATGGAGAATGCCTCATTCCTAATTTGTCAATGTAATATCTAGATGTAGTAAGTGGGGGAAATTTGTGATATTAGGCCCAAGCGAAAAGAGCTGTCCACGTATAGACAAAAAAGTAATATGTGTTGAATTAAAACCTGTTTAGTTTATTCCTTGCCAGTGGGACATGTGACATATACGTATACGGTCGCCCGGGTACGCGTGCCCGGGCGACCGGGCTGTAGTCATACTATTCAAAATGCACATTCCGTTGCAAACCTCGCGCTGGAGAGCAAATGTTAACTTAGACTTATAATTTGAAACAATCGATCTATGCAAATGGAGTCACTCGCAAAAATGTGTGAGTACCTAATTAGCGTTCCCGGACAATTCCAATCCGGACAATTTTCCTCTGGACAACCACTCAGTCCAGGAAAATCTCTCAGGCAATACCCTCTCAGGACGATTTCAAATATTTTGGTGGGACTAGTTATTTAGGGTAGTTGTCATAGTTTTTAATTGTCCGAAGGAAAATTGTCCCCGACCGCAGAAATGTCGGTAGGCGAATTGTCCCTGGGGAGTTGACCAAGGGCGTATTTCGGGTGGGAGTTGTCCGGGAAGCGGAATTTTCCCCAGGACGAATGGGGGTGAGTTTGGGAAATTTCCATTGAAATCATGGAAAATGAAACATGATGCTCAGGACAGGATCAAGGTTAAGGTTGGGGTAACTAAATGAAATTACCCCCATTCGTCCTGGAGAAAAATCAGGGGAGAGTTGTTCTTCACGTCTAATTAGGCCATTAAATTCCATGTTCCAAAGAAGAATACATTTTCTTACCTTTCGGTCTGTTCTGTTTTATCGTGTTGTATGGTTTTTCACGACATTCAGTCATCACTTGTCTCTACAACCATGGACCCTCCATGCTAAAACGAGACCTATATGAAACACTCTTCAGATCCTGGATGCAAAACACTCTTTAATTCTCCAAACTGACCTTTATTTCTTTTGATAACATTCAATTAAAATAAAGTACTAACTACACACCTAGAACCGATGACACAGGTCTGTACTCAAAAACGGGTATCATGTATACCAACTGACTTTGAAACACCTTGAAGCACATACACACTGATGTTTGTTTGAATATAGCCAAGTTTGTGTATAAACGTATCTTCGAGTTTTACCGTATTTGCACTATCTACTGTATCAGGTCTCCGTTTTCAATACCTTGCTTGTGAATCTTCCACATCTAAAGCTTGTTTAATCAGGCTCTTAACTCGGTAACTACAAACAGTAATAAGAACTCGTAAGACAACACTTTACACAATATAAAAATAGTGTAACATCCCCTTGATATGATCAGGGAGCCGCTGTTCGGACAAAGCCTCCATGTTAACAGTTAAAAAGTGAGGTTGAAACATTCGATTCACACTAACAGTTTAAAACCTGACAAATTTGATCTGCGTATGCATGCCATTTTGACGGGAGGGGGCTTCAAGTTTGACAAACGACGAGTGTACCGACTTATGGGAGAGTGTAGCAACGTTTTTGTGTGTGTGTTTTTTTGTTTTGTTTTGTTTTAATTAAATGTCTGTCAATTACAAAAAGTCACAAAACTTTATAAACAAATATAGCCTATAGACCAGTTTGCATCATTTCGTATTGTGGTAATAATACAGACTTACGCAAAGTCTGTCAAAAGTTTGTCTCCATAATGTAGGCTAATAGACATGTTGGAAAAGTGGGTAGGCCAATTTTTCATACTCTGGTTTATGATTAAACGAACAAATCAATGAAATGAAGTATTCTTTATTGTATAACTCAATCAGTGTTCATTTACTAAACTTTGATATCTCATTAACCAAAATATGATACTTTTATGTTACACCGTTACCTACTACGATTGTCTTATTTCCTCTTTAATTTGTCTCTCGAAAACTTTTAATTTTCGCTGGCGACAGCAGGTGAAAAGTGATCATTTACAATGATTTTGGAGGGCGAGCAATTTTTAAAGATTCATTGATGACGCTGTGCTAATTATCCCGAGGATAACCTTCAGTTCCAGATGGGGGCGGGCGTGGCTGGTTCTTGCAGTAAACAATGGAGACCACAGGCGTAAGGGTCAATTTTGTTAGGGGGATGCTGAGCCGTTTTTCCCAGCACAAACCTATCATGCCCAAGAAATGTGCCCGCCTTTTTCTGTTAATCTGCCTGATAAAGAGGTTTTTCCCGAACTTCCGGTTAGGGTTGGGCGGCACCCCCACAATCTTGCTCACTATCTCCTCCTATGGAACCCACCACAGTAAAAATAAATACTTTGAACAAATGGAAATCAAAATGACGTCTTCCCGTATATAGCTTTATTTTACTTTGTCATGATTTATTTTAAATGCTGTTCAGAGTGTGCGGTATACCGTATTTAATGGTTCAGCTAAGACAATGGGTGTTTACCTTGACAGGATATCCAACTAAAAATGTAATCCTTATTCCAATATCCTATTTGATCAGCTTTAAGGGTGAGGAAATAATAATTTGATGAAGGATCATTAGATTATTTTTTTGCATGTTATCTTTTTGTCTCATAGGCGTCGGAAGCTGCCCGAGAAGGGTGGGGGGGGGGTGAACATTTTTTCGAACCGCCGTCCTGGTCGAGGGTAAAAGTTGCCCTCCCCTCCTTTAGAAATTTTCTAATATTTGAGGGTCCTTATATGCGGTTTGGTGCAATATGCTGGGCAAAGTTATGGAAAATGACGGCAAATTTATTACATTTTTACACAGGAAACAAATAAGGAGTTTTCGTTCTTTGCTTGAGGGGTGGAGGCATACTTCCGCCCATCGCATTTTAGCCCCCAGCATCACGTACCCCACTTCCTACGCCTAAATTTTGTCTAATATTACAAATGGACTTCATGTCTTTGAGTTTGGCAACGTTCGTCAACTTCGCTAAACAAAAGGATTATCGGGAACAAGGGTTTCATAGCTGGTTGCCGACAGATCAATATAAGCGCCACTGTTTTAAAATTCAGAAGACTTTATCTTAATGAAACCTACTATAGAGACGCTGATAATTAAAGTAATTCCTTAGCCATGAGTTGCAAAAGGGGGAAAGAGGTTCGAGGCTATACTTTTTGTTGATTTTTTAAGGATTTGCACATTTTTTTGCAACTTGCAGACGATGTATTCATGCCCAGAATGTGACACAAAATGTCAAAGTTATATTTTTAAAAGTGCCACGACGCGGCAAATATGGTAAATTAATTTGCGACTGAAACGGCTGGCGAAGAGAGTCACTAATGCGTGGAATATACTATATTACATATGTAATGTGAACTTACTAAACGAAATAAGCAAATTTTTCTGTGTCGCCCTGAAAGATGCAAGGTACCAGACACCGTAACCCCTTGCGTATAATTTCTCCTTTTAACAGGCCCGTAGCCAGACGAGGTACTAAAGGGGGGAGGGAGGGAACATCTTGCAGTGGGGGCGAAAAACTTTTCAGGGGGCCAAATGTGTAAAAATAAATTAAGTCAATGGCAACTTGAAAACTTTCTCTGGGGAATCGACGCAAAAATTTTAAAGGGCGCTTGCCCCCCCCCCCCTTGGTTTCCTTGGCTACGGGCCTGCCTTTTAAGCCTATTACATCCAGAAGATTACTCCAAAAAAGAGATTTTTGTCGGTAACTTTCCACGTTCAAAGAAAGTGTTACAGATGTTTCTCCTGCAAGAATAACACTTCCCTTCTCAGATAAACCTATGTTGTGCAACATAAAATAGGGTTAACCCATTTACCAGGTTACACAGGTGTTTGAACCATCTCTGCCTGAGAATCACTGTTGAAAATCGAGAAAATTGCCCCAACCCAATATTCTGCCCGAGGAGTAGGTTTTGATGTAACCGCAGGGGACAAAGCAGTCTCACCACTAGAGCCCATCCCTTCCTGATGGCACGTACATATGTGCTACAGATCTGCTAACCTTTCGATAAGTATAACTTAGTATATGACACGCATTAGTGATTCTCTTCACTATTATTTCTACACATGCTTTAATGACATTCTACACTCACACCTCTATGTTCTGAAAGTTCAAGTTGTTCGGTTCAAAACATAATTGAGGAGAAAAAGTCAGTCGCGATATTATTGTTCATGGTACATAAAGTGAGTGACTACGAGTAGACTGTCGAGCAGGGCTATACGTACAGTAGGCCTATCTATTTGGCTGCCATGTACACTGCTTCAAATTTCCCGTCCACGCAAGATCATGTGAAATGCATAATGTTTAGTACGAACCTGAGTCGATGAACGTCAATTTAATTTTTAACGTGGAATAGCCTACTTCCTAGCGGACTCCACACATTTCCAATCTTCGATAAATGGTGTGACACTCGGTCTTCTTCGTCCATGCCCGCAGAACTGACATACGTACGTACTGAGATCGAAATTGGATGTACCAATTCGTGACCACAGTGGCAATATTTGATTTGAGTATAAGGAACCTCGTCCTACTATAGCAACTCCGTCGTCATATTACTAATATTGTGTATAAATATTAGTGACACGGCTTGCTAGCAGGTATAACCCACTGAGGATCATGTTACATCACTACGACCTGTTACCACTATAAACATGTCTGCAAGCTTGATATGAAAATTGAATTTCATTGATATGAGAGGTCAAATGTTTCACCCCTCATCAGTATAGCGCTTGCTATAGCCTGGGTCCACAAGTAAAATCCGAACCTCCGTTTAACTAAAGTTAACCGAAATATTGCATATAAATAATGATCAGTGGGGCTTTTATTGTTTCAAAGTCAGGACGGCGTGGTCAATGGGCAAGTCATATTCCACATTTGTCACCTACCTTTGCTGTGCCATGGATGATGCTATATGCAGGGTAGTCTGTTATATAAATTGTATATATTACTAAGGGCGGATGGTACTGACGGAAACTGTTTTACCTTTGGAAAGTTGAATGACTGTATGGTAGGTCCAACAGCAGGCCTAATGATCGTCCGTAGCTGCTAACCTATGATAAATCAGTTTACGCTAGGTAGGCCTAAAGTTATTGCTCATGCATGCAGCTAAACTTAGCCTAGGTGCCTTCGTGTGAAGTCGTCATCATTGCACATACCATTTACTTAGATGTTAATATATGAAAAAGAGGACCCGCTATCACTTAATCACTCAAACATACGACTAAAGTGCACAAAATGTTCTCAAAACGAATTTTGCGGCGCGCTTTGCGAGCATCTTTTTGTTAATCTGTATGTAGGACAGCCTTATTGGAAGATGTAATCCACTGCTATTGTTCTTTACTTTCAAAAGATGTGAGACTACTGGTGCCTTGAGTCCTCTCCCTTCTATTTAATTCCCACATTGATTATCTTTTAGCCAGATCTTATGTTAGAAAACTGTAAAAAAAAGTTGCGTCTTTCGTTGCCTTCTTTAATGCGTATTCAATAAAGCTCAATGCATAAAATTCAGAACATGATTCACTGTCCCCATTCACCCACCATCAATAAATCGTTAGTGCGAGTAAGGCTAACACAATGGTCAAATTGTGATTTATATTTTTGTGGCCTACCAGTGGCGTACA
>WURT03013848.1:0-31703 GCA_009936505.3 Holothuria glaberrima | reverse complement strand
ATATAAATGATCTCTTAATTACTGATCAGATAGTTTACAGTTTAATGATGTGAAGTGTTGCACAGTGTTAAGATTTCTTTTTTTTTTCACCGTATACAAATGATCTCTTAATTACTGATCAGATAGTTTACAGTTTGGTGAGTGAAACCAATAATTCTCAAGAAAACAATTTCAACTTTCATACTTGACCCCTCAGGAATTAAATGCTACCCGTGTCTTTGAAATTAAAAGGCTGAAAAAGCAAATGCTAACATTAGCCACATATGGTATGTCCATCTTCTGGTGTTTACATATTTGCATAATAAGCTCATGTTTATTCATGTTACATTTGTTAAACCAAAATTAACCTGCAAAAGGGTCAATAATTGATGAATTGTAATGGAAATTGCGGCTATTTCCTGGATATTTAATGCTGCTTATGTCAAATACCCAACTATGTAATTTTCATGGCACCGGACCTTTAACACTGTGTATAGTGCATAAGAACTTGTAACCTTCGAAATACAAAAAAGTAGCAAAGTTTAAAAGATTTTATCAGAAAGGTACGCACCCGCACACATTCAAGAGGCATACCGCAGTGAAGAAGCTACTATCTTTTTACTCAAGCAATCCCCGTGTTTAGGAAACTTTTGGAAAGGCTCCAGAATCTTTCGGAAAAATTCTGGGACAGTTCTCAGACTCATAATTTTCTTTTTTGAACAAAGGACGCTAATTTTTCAACTACAGTACCAAATTTTACGAGGTTTTCACCTTTAAAATGATATTAAATTGGACAAAAATTGAGCATCCACTTCAAAACTGAAGCTCTGACGATGAACAAGTGCACATACACAGTTTGATTCCAGCAGTGAATATTCATGAAGTTTAAAAATGTAAAAACAGCCGTTTGTCTAAGCAGGGAGTTGTTATTTTGAATCCAAATAACAGCTCCCTGGTCTAAGTATATAGTGTCACAAACACAGCTCAGTGTCGGAACCCATGATGGTTCTTCAAAGGAAATTCCAAAGACGATTTGGGTAATTAAACCGGCTTAGGTGAACAAAAGTTCTGAAAGGCGAGGAGATTGAGGAGGTGGAGATTGTCTTTGATTGAAAAGATTAGATGAGTGTTTTATTGCATTTGGGTTCTCTGCTTTTACTCCGTCCGTAATAGCTCCATGATCCAACACAGGAGCCCCTCAGCCGACAGTTCTTGCACATTACCTGTTCAGCCTGTATGCATCTGCCTTTAGATCTGATTCGCGTCCGATTGTAAAGTTCTCAGATGACACCA
Organism: Holothuria glaberrima; assembly: GCA_009936505.3. NCBI lineage: Eukaryota > Metazoa > Echinodermata > Holothuroidea > Aspidochirotida > Holothuriidae > Holothuria > Holothuria glaberrima. Next base: position 30,431 of record WURT03013848.1, on the reverse strand, counting down.
CATTGACTGGTCCAATAGCTGATGACAATCCTGCTGAGTACTTAAGTGAGATAAAAAGATTTGTGAACTTCTGTGAGGTCAATTTTCTGCAACTGAATGTGAGTAAAACTATAAAGAAATGGTGATTGACTTTAGGACCAACCTTTGTGTCCCCAACCCTTTTGTTATCTCAGACTCCCATGTAGAATGTGTTCACTCTTATAAGTATCTGGGCGTTGTTATCAATGACAGACTCAGTTGGTCTGATAACGTTGATCTTTTTCTGTCCAAGCTAAGCTCTCGTCTATATTGTTTGGGGAAACTGAAATCATTTGGTGTTGACCGTACTCTCTTATCACTATTTTTATCGTTCAGTCATTACAAGTGTATTTTTGTATTGTCTTGTTTGCTGGGATGACAATGTCCCATACCAGGATAAGAAGAACTAATGGAAAAAAATAGGAAGGCTGATTATTTAATTGGTAACCATTCGCTGCCCAGACTGGACTCTTTTTATCTCTCCAATCTCCAACGCAAGTTCCGTTCTGTTTTGGATGACCATGGGCGTCACCAGGATGAGGTCGGGGTGCGAACGACTCCCTTTGAGCTTCTTTTTACAGTAACGTTTACAGGATGTACCAAAAATTGAAATAGGTTTCTTCTGTCATTGCAAAGTATAAATTTTCTTTTAATATGCGTAGTATTAATTTCACTGCAATTACAGATCGAGTCCCCGAAATTACTATTTTCGCCCCTTACCTTTTTTAAACAGTTAAAGATAAGGTGACATGTAGCAACACCTTTCCATGGTATTATAACCATATATCTAATACCACCACGTAAGAAATGATAGAAAAAAATTGAATTGAACTTCTGAAATACTTACCTTTAAAAGATTTTTTTCAACGGAACAATCGCTTCATAGAAACTATCTTAGAAAGATGTTCATCTCTTGAATTCTGTTTTGTTTGTTAGGTAAACTGCTTCATGTCAGTATAGGATATACATTAATATTAAAACGGACTCCCGCATGCTTGACATTTCAAAGGGACCTAAAATCTCAATGCAAAAGGGTGATGATATTGTTGTAGCAGTTGACTATTCTGAGGGTTTTAACATTACTACACATAGCAAAACCTGTAAAGTAGGATGCCTTCTTAGATTTCGACTCCAAGCGCACTAAATGCATGACATATGCTTGACAGTGTTTAATATCCACCTTCGACTCGACGGTTCGATATTTAAGCGATAAGGAGATTTTTCTCGATCGGATAGTATTATGAAGAGGTATAGTTATCCCACAAAAATCTGGCATGTCGAAAGGTACTTTGGGTTTAGGAAAAGGTTGAACAGATATTTGAAAATTAGTTTCCTTTTATCTTTACATACGTATAGAACTGAGTGATAGGTCAATCATTGTTCTAAATTTTAAACAACTTCTTCTGTTCTTCCTGCAATTTTTGCTCGGCGATTTCAATTTTTATCTTTCCATTAATTTACCTATTTTAACAGATAACTGACATGTACAGTATTTTCTAGTCTTGTGGGAGAAAAGTTGAAAGCAAAAAACGAAGTAAATTGGTAAAATCACATTGGGCACAAACTTACGGTTCTGTTCTGTTCTATAGAGCCTGATAACTAAGGCAGTTAAGAGACGCTATTCATTGCAGATGTGAACGACTTTTTTTTAATTTCTTTGCATTGCAGAGTTCAGTTTGCTTAAAACTTTTCTTTGATTTGTTATCTGAGGTTAGCTATTTTTACCTCCTTAAAGGCAATGGGCAGTCGCCCCAAAATTTGCTTTTTGAAAAATCAGGAAACTCTAGCAAATCTACTCTAATTGCATTACAAGCACCTCTGAGGACGTTTTGAACATAACTATTTCAAACAATAGGAAAAGCAAGGAGAAATTCTCCTTGAATTTGACAATTATTCACAAACAAAAATATTGTCACATGATCAAATCAGGCCATTCATGAACTAGAGTGACGGGGCAAACTAACTCTGATTGGGGTGACTGCACTCCCTTTAATCTTGAATATTCCTTTACATTACACGAGCTTCCAAGGGTTTTTGTCCAGGGAAATCTTCGCCTCTGGATCCTGCCAATTGGTTCCCTTTACCAAGTCCATGGATCCCATGGTAGGCCCCAAACTTTAGAAGAAAAACGTTCTAATGCCATTGTCATTTTAAGACTTAAAATGGGTTCACATTTTGCTCTAATATGAATAAGAGATCATATTTTGGGCATTATTAAACTAGCAATGTTGACGATAATTTCACCTCATTATAGGCATTTGAAATGTCTAACTCCTCAGAGCTTCCGGGGGCTTCGCCTCCCTGGACCCCTACCGGGGCTTCGCCTCTGGACTCCACGCCGTAGTGCTCGTTATACTGCCAGCGAGTATTGCCGCTGGAGCGGCAATAACTTCCTTCTTCACACAAAATACGACCCCCTATAAAAATGTCTGGTGACGCCCATGATGACTCCGAGCTTCCGCTACATACTGTTTTCCCTCGGTACCAAATCAGTCGTAGCGGCAGGATGAGAAGTCCAGCTGCCAGTACTAATCGATTTTAACATACTTTCATACCGAGGATCATTGCGTATTTTAACACCACTTTTAAGAGGTAGTTCGCTTTTGTGCCGTAATTTCTTAGTTATGCAATCTGCTTAGTCATAGCTGTGCCCATTTAATTGTTTTATGTGCAATATCATTTTTACTTGTTGGATGCTGTATTTTTGGATTTTTTATATTTGCAGCCTATGCCTTGTTGTATTCATGCTTTATGTTTCTTTTGATCACTTTTATGTTTCTTCTTATCACTTTTATCACTTTTAACGAGCTGTAATTGCCCATTTTTGGTGCTTAATAAAGTCATTTGAATTGAATTAACAGGACGACAGGAATATTACAATAGGACCCTCTTGTGGAAGCCAGGGGCGGACTGACCCACCGGGAAACCGAGGAATTTCCCGGGGCCCTACCCCTTTGGGGCCCCTATCGTCATATACAATAAGTCTGTACAGCGATTTTGGTGGCTGGATCAACTATTTACCTTGGTAACCTATCGTTTGGGGCGCTTGGTTGGGCCCCCAGGACGAACAAAATGTGGAATCCACCCCGAAAAGTACGATTTGGGGCCAAAATACATGTCCAAATCATTACTAGCACACGGACAAAGCTATGGACATGCTCTATTCGCTAATAGATTCTAAACGAGTAAAGCCGTTGTAGACATTCTGCATTTGGACACTTTTCTATGAAAGAGATCACGAAAACGAGCTGAGTACTGCCGCCGGGCTCGCTTGCCTCGTCACCCTATTTGTTAACCCTCTCATTCTAACAGGTAAGTTGTGACAGAGCTTTTAAAAACTGAAAATCATAAAGACAAGACTTCGATGCAACCTCTCTATGGAAAATCTGAAAGCATTTATACTAATGAGTATCGAAAATGATCTTCTTGAGCAGTGGCGCTGGCATGGGGGCGTTGTGAGCGTGCCCCCAATAGATTTCTGAAAAAAATTCAAAAATTTTTAAATTGATCCTAAAAGGAGTTAAAGTTATAGATTTCTGTGGGTGGTTAGGATGAGGTGTGTTTTCGGCAGAATGATGGATCTATTGTAATCATTTTCTATCACAAATGTTTCTCAAAATATCAGACTTTTCGCAAATCCTTCTCAAACTATGAAAATTTTCTCGCGCTCCGCACGCTTCAAATCTTGCCTCAGTGTTGTTTATATTATCACCTTCTTCCGATAGCAACTTTCAGAGAAGCACAGCAGAAAAACCTAAAAGTTGTTTACGAATTACCACTGGCAGGCAAAAGACTGGCTTTTTGAGTGGCATGTAGGTTTGTTGGGCAATTGAAAGTGTCTATATAGAGCCTGAATGCAGGTTTTGTCATGGAAATCTTATTTAATGAAAGATTTCAGCGCGCTTCCTGAGCATTCGTCACGGTTTGCACTCCACCTGTGAACATGATTAAGGTAATAGTACATAGAACTTTTCGGATCACAACACTTTGCGAAAAACAGAGATACATCTCCAACATCTGAAGGGGGCTCGCATCAAGATGGGATCTTTCAATCTAATTTATAGCATGATGTGGAAGGTTGAATGTACGTATTTGCCGTTATACATTTTTCAAAAAAAAAAAAAATATCGAGCTTTTCTCGCGCAGCCATTATCGGTATAGATGGTGATTGTTAATACACCTACGACAGAAACAGCATTCCGAAACGCGCTTGCTAGTCCTTCATCCCCTTTGCTAACCTATACCTATCAGGGAAGTCTAATATCACCTCCCTGCCCCTATACTCTCCCTCCCATTCCCCATTGCTGGAAACTGTTCGTCTGGATTTTCGTTCAAAATTAATAAAAATACGATAGTTGTAAAGTGCTCGGCGTCACACTCTATGTTATCATTTGGATATCAGGTAATAAGTATTATGTCATTGTCCACTTTTATGTAATTAATCCAGAGCTTCCAGGAGGCCCTACATGATGTCTGTCAGCCTTAGGATGCCCTTTCCTAATACACAATGAAGGGCAGGAAAATTTTCCAAGCACGTTTTTTTACGTAAAAACTTTTTCCGAATAGAAGGGAGTAAAGTAACCAAGGGGCGGAGGCTTTATGAGATTTGCTGACAACGTACCCTTCTCTTGGACAACACACTCTCCTCCTTCACCTAACTAAAACTTAGAATTAACTAAATTATGAACATTTTCAAGCCATATATGATCAGTTCCAAAAATATCCTAAAGATAAATCATTTTTCATCCGAGCAATCTTAAATTAACAAAAATTTCTCAAAGGGGGAGGGGGACACCGCCCTCTCCTTAGACCCCTACCGAAGGATGATACCTTTATGTAGTGACAAGGAAGGATCCCCACTGTTGTATAAAATACGGAGATACTCATATAAAAGGTGCAATTTACGCAGACTTGGGGTAACTGAGGTGCCATTACGATATCATCTGTGGTGCCCCCACAGCACCAAACTTTGGCGGCGACACTGTTTGTAAGGGCATTTCAGTTAATGACATCATTCCCAATTTAACTAAGAATTCAAGTGTTGATTAACGTATTTTATCGGTTTAAGAAATTGAGCCTTTCCCATTGATAAAGGATCTGATGCCAGCATGAAACATCATAGACCAGACAAGGCTCAAGTGAGTTTTACAATTTATGTCAGCTGGAGATGGTGGCAACGTATAGTAATCAAATGATCTTTTAAGGAAGACAAAAGTTTTAAGTTATTTGAAAAGTTACGTTTTTAACTATCAAGATTTGTACGAATTGCAATACCATATAAAGATTATCGAAAGGACTATCAAGCTATACACTTAGAACCCCCTACCCCCATACACACACGATTAAGCTTAGTTGTATAATATGCTAATTGCGATTTTGGTTGTTTTTAATCACGTGGGGCGGGGGCCCCCTGTGGGTCAAATTTACCGGTAGGAATTTCCTCCCCAGTCGGCTCCTGGTGAAAGCTCTGTGGAAAGCCCCATGCACATTACAATATCATTGTGAATATTACTGTACTATGGCAACCATATGTAACTAGCAGTGTACATTATGAAGAACAGTGGCGGGGGGGGGGGCTGGATTTCAAGGTCTATAAGTGGCAGGAAGACAATCCCGAATGGAACATCAAACGGCGCCGCGAAGGCCCCACGGGAGCGAGAAGCGCGCCCATGAAGGCGCAGGGCCTCTGGGGGTCCAAGGGTAGCGTCCCGGTTAGGGCAGGGTAACCGGCCCCAGAAACCGTGAGGTATTCCAAGAATTAGAACCATTAGAATGAAACATTTGGCTATCTTAAAACTCATCGGATGTGCACTAAACAGACCACGAAATTCACATTTTGACCAATTTAATAACAGCCTTACCCAGAGTAAAAGGTCATTTTTATGATGGAGGGGTGGCAGGAGGTGGTTACAAGGATAATGCAACCATTTGTACGAAGTTATGGAACACACAGGATGCTCTACAGAAAGTAATCGCAAAACATTTGAAACAGGTGCGCGTGAAGCGTGCCGAATAAAATCTTCATTTTACTGTAGCAGATCATTTTTACTTTTTAAATACAATATTATCCATCAGATAAAAATCGTCCAATTTGTCCCAGCCACTGCCATCTATCCTTTCTTTTACGTTTTAGTTTTGTTGATTATTTGAGACGAGGGACTTCAACAGTTTTCTCATTACTGTGACAAGTAAGAAAATACAGCTTCAAGTAAAAGTTTGTAAGGACCTGATGGTCGATGTTTGAGTGCAATAGGTATAACACCTTTCAAAATCAATCATGATGATCTGTCATTATGAGTTAAATTTTACAGAGTAATGGCCTCTGGGTTCCTCAGAAAAAAAAAGTCAGGACAGCAACTTTCATTTGAGGCTACATATTTGCATAAGGTGTGGCCAGCGAATCCTCTAACCGCACGTGTGGAGGGCGCGAAGCCGACGGCTGTAGACCGAGGGTCCCTTCCAAGAATTATTATTTAATTTGATAACTTTTGCGGCAATCCTAGACGATTTCTAAAGGAAATCCCGTGTCCCCTAGAAATAATTTGAAATGCTAATGAAATATTTTTTTTTTATGAGTATGGTGGTATAAATGGTTGGGAAAGTGAACAGCGTCAGAGGTTGCAAGGATTCATAAAATATAGTAATTTACTCAAGCTATCCCACAGAAAGTAATTACAAAGTTTTCCTATGGACATATAGGTAATACCGGGATCCTACTTATTTTGAGCTCATACGAATCAAGAAGAAAAACTTTTTGAGAATTGCGATTCCCTGTACAGGGGAATGTTTCTAGATTGTGTATACGAGGACTATGGTGGGAATAATGACGTACTTTTAATACTGTCCATGACCTTTATTTCAGAGAGTTTAGTCACAAAAGTGTGGCGGAGGGCAACGCCCATGCTTTGAAAGAAATTATCATTAAAATACCAATTGAAACAAAAATAAAAAAAAGTTCAAACAACAATTAACCCTTGTCTCCCAGGCCCGTAGCCAGGGGGCAGGTGGGCGAAGCACCGTCTGAAAAATGTTTCGTCCCCTAGAAAGTTTCAAGTTGCCACTGACTTAATATCCACATTTGGCCCCTGAAAATTTTTCGCGCCCCTTCAGTACCTTGTGGCTACGGTTCGGTTGTCTCCCCTTTAAGATCCGTTTTCATTACGGGTGTGAACGAAGCGCGCAAAAAATCTTCCAAGCATTTTTATGGCATTTGTTTTTAATATTTTTCATCATTCTGCCTTGCAACACTAACGAAAATATTAACTTTCCCTCATAACTTCCATGGTTTTGGGTTTTTCGCTCATTTTTAAAAATTGTTTTTTTTTGTTTGTTTGTTTGCTTTTCAAGGTCTGGAAAAAGTGAGGGCCTCCCCTTCCCCCTCCCTTGTAAGTTCCTCTTAAAAAAGTGGGTTTTTGCAGAACCTTTACGTAAATGTACTTTACTTACGCCTTAACATATCCAAAGGAAACGTTTGTAGGTTCAAGCTGGATAGCTTTCAACATTTTTACACAAATTTGTGATTTTTTTCAGTTTAAGAGATCATTTTGGATATGAAAAAACTTGAAAAACTTCACAAGATGTGACTAGGTATAGAAACCTTTTTGTAGTAACCTGGTTGCTTAGCTCAATTGCCCAACTGCCACATGATATGACGTTATACCATTCAAAAGTATTTTCTGCGATATGCTTTCTGTCGTGTAACAAAATTCACACTTGACATTTTATGGGTATTCTCGGGGAGGCGTTAGTTTAATAACGCCCTCTAATTTGGTTTTCTATAAACGATTCCTAACTGCCTTATCATATGATGTCACAGAACAGAAATTGTGCCCTCGGCAGAGGTATATACGTGTATCATTGAAACAACAAGTGCATGCGGCTAACTTTTGCAAATATTTGCTAATTTTGCTCATTTTTGCAGACAGCAAATGGGCATTACTACACCAACAAATGCAGAAAGCCAATTTTTGCGTAAGCGAAGAATAGTGCATTTGCGCGCGTACAGTATGTTTACCAAAGTCGTGTACCTTATCTACCCGCACTTCACTGTTTGTCCTCTAAAAAGACATCACGTGACGTCAATGTATAAGGTCTTTTACAAATTCGGGTAGCGAAAAGTATGTCCTGCATTGGGTACAATGCTAAGCTTGATAAAGGATAATGTGTGCGGTTTTCGACCGCACAACTATTTTGTCTCCAGCATTTTGAATAGGAAAAGTAAACGAGTTGCAAAGAAAACTAATCCCTTGATATTAACTCTAGCTGTAACTTGGAAACATTTTCGAAACTTTCCACTAGTCCCTGTAAGACACAATGAAGGAGTAAAGTATATCATGTCGCTGTGTGTATTTCGATCATTGTATGCTTGATTCGATCATCGTATGGTAAATTCGACCTATACTGGGCCAATATTCGACCATGAAAGTGTAATATTCGACCGTTGTTGTAAAGTAAACGTGAACTTTCATTTCTGTCTTCAGTTTACAATTTCGGTGTTTTGAAACGTTGAGACATTTTACTTCCCCAGTTGAAGCAAACTCTTTGTGGCTTAAACAGCAGTTAATGTTTAATCAGAACTGATGTCTTTTGAGTTTATTTAGTTGGTGTCTGCTGATATATTTCTTTGAGGTCAAGAGAAAATAGTGAAAAGAATGACAATCTCATGAATGTTGTCTTCTTATCATTGGTTGTTATTCGACCCACCTGTGGCTGAATTCGACCTATAGAAGGTAAATTCGACCTGAAGTGGGTAAATTCGACCCACGAAAGGAATATTCGATTTAAGTGGTAGGCACCTTTCGACCGCTTTCTTTCACTATTTTCAATACCCCCATAAATTTTTTGGTAAAGGCTTTATTTATTTTTTCATGCATGTGGTGTATCGGTGGGTGTATAGGGCCACTCTCAGCCTATGATTGAAAAGGGCAACATTTTGTTGATTCACCAGGTTTGATGGATATTAAGCCTTCGTATGTGTACCTTGTTGGTAATTAGGTCAAAGGTCATTAGACTTCGGGACAGGGAAGTTGTTTCATGTTTTCAGCTGTGCCTATAACTTCAGAGGAACTGAAGTAGGCATACATGTACATAGAGAATGGGAAAGGGAACAAGGTTAGTAAGTTTTCAATTTGGTCAAAGCTCATTGGGATCAAGTACGGGGAATGTTGGCGAAATAAAGGTCTGCATGTTGCGTCGGGTCATTACAGGAGATAAGTTTGAAGGTTTTAAGCCTCGGGCTTATTTACTGAGGTGTTGGTTTTATCCAGAGTCAGACATGTGTGTAAGAAGTTGGGGGAAGGGTAGGGTGGGGGAAGGGTAGGGTGGGGGAAGGTGTAGGGTGTCCAAACCTCTATTCGGGCAGGTAGTTTGCTGTTATGGGGTGTAGGTCGGGCAAACATGGATTGAAATTTTGGTTTAACGTACCGCTGCAGTTCCCCAATTAGAAGTAGTCCCGTATTCTTATAGTGCCTAAAATACTTTATCAATTTTCGGGCATTATTTTGAAATCAAAATCGCCTTTTTAAATATCATTCACTGATGTGTTTGTTTTGGATATTTGGGTGCAATTATTTTATTAAATTATAGTTGAACTTTTAATTGAATTAATGTTGCATATGTGTGCAAGCATTCTATCTATGCAGTTATGACGCAGTTCCCGCCTTTACCTGTGTACAGTCAGGGATGGCGCCAGGCACAGTACTGGGGAATAAAAGCCTTCGTTGAGGAAGACTGTCCCCTCACCCCCTTGGGGGAATTTTTCAATTTCACCGGGGAGCCTTAATGGGTAAGATAGAGTATGCTATCCACACGGCGTTCCCGACGGTCACTTTCTTTTGTTCTGATGAAGGACAGATGTTTTGATTAAAAGCCAAAATTTTCAAATGTCCTTCCATAAAAATCCGTATCCAGAATTGGAGGATTTTCGCCTGCCAAAAATCCTCCATTCGCCATCGATCCGGTAACCCGTCGCCTTTGTCTGGGATTCGAATTGTTGGCATCCAGTCAGTGAGCTTGAATCCCCTACCCCCTCTCGTCGAGCAAATCCTGGTGCCACTTCTGTGCACAGTAGTAATTGCACTGTTTGCTCTCAGCTTAGCGGTCTCGTGTATTATGTATGTATAAACCATACAGCCAAGTCCAAGCTTGTGGTTGGTCGAAAGTTTTCTTCTTGGGAGCTCCTCCCTCAGCACTTGCAATTGATGCCTGCAGGCATAGACGTAGGGGGCTGTTCAAGACGGGGGGGGGCAAACCTTGTTTCAGATCGCCGTCCTGGGGAGGGGTCTAAGGGGAGGGGGTGTCCACTTCCCCTTTGGAAAATTTTTAGATATTTGAGGGTCCTTAGATGCAATTTTGTGCATTATTTTGGACAAATTTTAAGGTAAATTACTGCATATTTTTGACAATTTCATAGCCCTTTGGAAAGTTTTGGGATATTTTAAGGTCCTTAGATGCAATTTTGTGCATCATTTTGGACAAATTTAAAGGTAAATTACTGCACATTTTTAACATTTCTTAGCTCTTTGGAAAATTGTGGAAATTTAAAGATCCTTAGATGCAATTTGGTGCATCATTTTGAACAAATTTTAAAATTAAATTACTGCAAATTTTTGACATTTCTTACAGAAGAGACAAATAAGGGGTTTTCGTCCTTGGAAAGTGGGGGGGGGGGCTGAAGCATACTTCCGCCCCACAAATTTCGCTGGGGTTCTGGCCCCCCAGCCACCCCTTCATACGCCCTTGCTGCATGGTCAATGTTTGTTGTGATGCCAGTATGGCCTGTATTTATGAAGGATTGGAACTGAATTCAGAAATTATTACAACTTCGCTTGTTTTTTTAAACTCTGTACCATGAGGGTCGGCAAACTTCGGACTGCGGGCCAGATACGACTGCCGATGGGTTTAATCCGGCCCACAAGGCTACAAGGCATGCTTCCGCTGTACATTTCTGAGACACCTTCTAACCAGCGGTAAGCACCCAACCTTCTTAAAACAAAGCGCAACGCGCGCGTAGGCCAAAAGGAATGGAGAAAGTGTCAATTTCTATAGTAGTTCAATATTTGTTTTCTTGTGTTAGATTTATTCCAAGTCCAATGAATTGGAACGAGTTGTTAACGAAACCTCCTTTATCGTCGTCATAATAACACTTTTATAACGTTAGAGCTGCACTAATTTTATTTACGTGATGGTGAAGGGAAAACGCTCACTCCCTTTATTAGGGCCGTTCCCATGCTCAGGTAGGTAATTTGGCTTCCGCCTTTTAAAGATTTCCGACCCCTGCTAATGGTACGGGGCAACCTGGCACTGCGACATCTTTACGGAAAGGCTCAATAATCATGGGCTCTTGTAACTTCGTTGTGTATGAACATGTGTACATGAACAGATTTTGTGCCACCAGGCTGCCAGGGACTTGATCCAGTTGCAACTCCCTGTACAGCTGTACTCTTCAAGCTAACATTGCTGCGACATTTACGATATGCTGTGCGCTAATTTGGATAGTCCTACGTTTCTGGTAGCAATAGTGTAATATCATTTTGTGACAAAAATTGCAGGGACGAATTTCTTCAGGTTTTGCATTTCCTCCAACTAATTTAAAGAGCTCTTTTGTTGTTTCCAAGGCACATTCGCTTTCCAACCGTGCATTTTTCGGACTCCGGATTTATCCATTATTCCGTTCTATTGAAGTGGCATGAAAGCGATGGTCTGTTTAATGTACAGTTAATTCTTCTTTTAGTTCAAAATCCAAGTTTGGTGATGGTACAGGAAATCTAAAGCCCTTACAACGCCGCCACGACTTTGCCCACGACCGACGAGATTCATCCGTCGCAGACTTGAATCAATTGTAAACATCGTAGCGCCTCCCAAACCTACGACGACGCCATGCCATACTGCCAAGACTCTAACCGATAAACTTACTGAAAGGCGCTGCACGTCGTACACTACCGTTTCTAGCTTCCTCCATTGACATACACACTAAATTTCGTCCTTTTTGTAGCCTCTGGACCTTCGAAGAACTTCTCTAGAGCTATAGGCTACCCTCAAGTGGAAGGCTAACAAGATGGCATTTTAACTGTTTTCAAATGTTTGTACATTGTTCATTGAGTAGTTCATTGAGTAGTTGTGCCCTTTGTTAATGTAGTTTCGAAAAGTACATTCCATAACGAGCACGTACTTACAAATGACCCAATTACTTTGGTTTTTTTAGCTGTAAAGATAAGAATGAAAACAAAAAAGACTTCTTAAAGATAACTTGACAATTTTTGTACAGCGAAGCAGGGTTCTAACGTCCGAGTCGGGACTCGAGTCCGTTGTTCGGTTTTTTTTTTGGTGGAATTGACCCCAAACGGGAGGTCCCGGAATCGGAACTGGCCCGGAATTGGCTGCAGCTGGACTTGCCGATTCCAGCCGATTCCAGCCGAGTCCACAAAAATCATGAATGTTGAATATTAGTTCCCGAGAGCTACATTGTTATTACTTTACAGGTCAAAACATGAACGGCCACTTACAGTCTGTCAAAATACAGCTTGGATCCGGGCATGAAATTGATCCCCGTTTTCAACTGAGTGTAATTGCAAAGCAGTAAAAACAAAAACATTTTAATGAGATGCTACATTGTCAAATGGCCGGACGTAGAATTGGCCGGGAATCAGGTGGACTCGGATACAGCCCTGCAGCGAAGCACTGGAATAAAAAAGTATTTTTCATCGAGAGGTTTGTGGCCATTTTCTATGCCAGCTTCACTGTGAGATCAGAGTCGAACACAGTGGGTTGCACGCCCGAAACCTGGGCAAAAATCGGGACAGGCAAATCCGAAGATCTGTTTCTCATGTAAGGAGCCGATCTTCAGCCTAGGGTTTATCGACGGTATCTAAATGTCCCTATTTGAGAAAAGGCAGTTGATTGAACATACTGATATGTACCCATCTCACAATGTTATTCTTAGGACTTGTAAACAATGTCTAGATGAAACGTTGAAACCAATGGTGGTCCTGGAAAAATTGTTGAAACCTGTTTAATTAATAGGTTTGAACATGTGGCGAGATTTGGGCCGGATCTGATGTCTGGAAGTTGGGAGGAGGGGGGGGGGGGGTAAACACGTGTGAAATACGAAACGGGGCCGAAGGCGCCGCGGAAGCGAGAATCGCTCTTTCAAAAGCGTTGGGTCCAGGGGACCGCAGTAGGGCCCTGTTGGGGTCCGGGGGACAAAGCTCTGAGGTATTTAAAGAATTAAAATCATTAGAACGAAGCATTTGGCTATCTTAAAACTCCCTGGTGGACCTAAGTTTAGTCAGTGGCTTTGCCAGGGAAGGGGGAGGGGCACGTGCCCCAACGTTTGCTGTGCCCCCGTGTGCCCCCAAACAAGATTTTGGATATACAAAAATTGTGCACAGACACACTTTCCATACATATATCGTTACGAACACGATCGGCCAAATGTTACTTCATCAATCATGTCAATCATGCGGCTCAAATTGTACAAAATGTTTTGAAAGCTACAATTTCGCGCTTCACGCGCATGTACTTATTATTCGCGTACTATGTGAAGGACTTCTTTATTGGGTGATATAATCCACAGCTATGGTTGCAAGACTTATTTTCAACAGCTATGGGACTACTGTGTTGGTGAGTCCTCTCCCTTTAACATTTAGTACCCACATCGATTATATTTTGGTCAGATTTTCTGTTGAAAACACTAAAAATTTCGATTTTCGTTGCCTTTTTGTACGCGTATCCAATAAAAAAGAGGATTCAATAGCTTCACTCTCATAGGCTAATGTCTGTTTATTTCAAATGCCCATGCCTTCAAAATTACAAGGGGCATTTTGCTTTCCTAAATCCTTGCCGAGGTGGAGCCAAGCATCACACCAGGTATCTTAAATTGCCAGGTGAAACCTCCGTAGTTAGTGGAAATACCTCCGAAAGAAGTATAAGAACTTGCACGAAATCTTCATAGTTACTTGATACCAGAATTTTCAGCTCCCTTCGTGCGTCCACTAAAAGGGTGGTCCAAGCCATTAGCCACGACACTCAATGTTTATGAGCACTTCCGGCACATTTTAACTTTCATTATTCCTACATTATTGTTACATTTAGTCTGCGTCTGATTTTAGTTGACACAACGATAAAAAATTAATGCTGATTCCTCCTCTAAATGCAATCCCTTCATTCCCATTACAGAATCACACCTGGTCAATTATTTAGTCGTTTATTATTTAGACTATTAAATATTACAGATAAGTATAGACTCAAAGGGTGATACGTCACATGGCTGTTTGGTTGGTCGGAGCATCTGCTCATGGCTTTATTGCACAGTATATATTACGGACAGAATACAATTTAATATGATTGGGTTATTAAACAGATATTTAAAAGTTTCTTTAATATGTTTCTCTATTTTTGGACATGCCCTTGCTATGAAGATCCTTTAAATTTCATCATGTATTGAACGCATTAATTTTATCGATTTATTTTTCACATCATTACTTGTACCAGATCTAAATTAGCATTTCCATGTGACTTTTTTGCCAAATTTCTGTCAGAGATTTTATGAACGATATTTTTCCTCTTTCATTCAAACCTAGTACCACCCAAGGTGTTTTTGTCCTATAACAATGTAACGCTTACAAATGCATCGTACCATAAGAATCATGGATATGAAACACTGTTCGGACAAAATGATACGTATGTTGAAGAGAGCAAGACAATAAATGTCACGTGTCTTGCCGAAGGAGCTAAACCTGAAGCAAACATAACCTGGATGATAAATGGAGAACCTGTTGACAATGCACCTCCACAGGTGACGCGGCTTAACTTACAAGAAAACAGGACGTTCGATTCAGTATCAACTTTACAATTAAGTCCAACAGGAGTTCAAGTCAACGTCACGTGTAAAGTTAGCCTTGATGGGACAGATATCAAAACATCTGCAAGTGCAACATTCCTCACATATAGTAAGAAAATTTCAAATATTTTTGACTAAAGTCAAATCTTGGAAAACGTTTTATATTTGCATTATTTGCAAACCTACATGTTGACACAAAATCATTGCTTTTTAAATTTTTCCGGGAATGAATATTTGCACACTTTAAGTGTTCATTATCTTAAATACGAGTGCTGCTGTAATTCAACTATGTAACTAAACATAGTAAATAAAATACTAAGGAATCTGTACAACAAAGAGTTGTATTGGAATTCTTGATATCAGAATAAAGAAGGTATCTCAACAGCAAAGACCTATTGGTGTCAGTATAAGGTCTAGGTTTCAATTATAGATGTGTTTCTTTTTGTATAAGTAACCTAAAACATGTTAACATAAAATTGCTACACTGTAGCAATAAAGTGACAGTAGCATTATAGTAGCCAGTACCATGCTACTTTGGGATAAATGATAATTGTGAATAAATGTCTTGCTAAGTTTTAAGCATTCAATTATGTAGGTTTATTCAAAGTGTAATAAATGAGCGGTAATGCATAATTATTAAATATCAAGTCCAGAGAATGTGCTTGTTAAAACTTGTCTTGTGAGTCGCTTTTTTCAATACACCCCCTGATGGTACAAAGTTATAATGAGATGAAAGTTATTGTTTACGATGTTACTATCATGTAACCGAAATCATGTCAAGCTTTATATTTTGATTCATCCATTTCCTACATTCATGACAATAATATTTATTTCTTAAAGGTGGTAATTGTGTGTGTTGAAATTATGGAGTAATTTTGTGATGACAGCAAAGCTCAATATAGCTGATAGCTACATGTTTACAATATTAAGTTTTTAAAAAACATATAAAATATACGTTTGCTTTTTAACTATTGTATTGCAGATTTACCAAGTGTTTTCCTTTTGCTAGATGGCAGGAGAGTTGATAGTGATGAAGTGTACGTAGAACAAAATAGAACCGTTAATATAAGTTGCTATGCACAAGGATCCAGACCTTCAGCAAATCTATCATGGGAGGAAAATTATGATTTTTTAGATTCATCTGTACCAGAAACACTAAACAGGAACAGTGTGACGTTTGATACACTTCTACTTTTGATTATTTCACCTGAGAGTGACATTGACAGAATTACTTGCAGAAGTTCAATCTTAGAGATTAATAATACCAGGACTGTTGATGTAAAGATTCTTACCTATGGTAAGTTCAAAAACATGAGCTAGATTGCATTCACAAACAACGAGATAAAGGCGTAAGTTTACTGGTGTTTAAACGTCATTTCCCGTCTTATGAATTTTGTAAACAAAAACCTCTAATTGACTCATACTTCGTCGCATTGCTTCGTTCTTTAAATAAACTAGGCAAGACAAAGTTACTTAGACATACCAGACAATGGTCTAACCAATGTTAGTCAAATTATTGTTTAAAAGGACTAATTAACTTTGTACTTATTTAATTTAATAGTCATATAATTGTCTCAGTATAACAGAAGTTTCAAAAAGATAAATAGATAATGTATGTTGAAGTTGTCTTAACGTTACAGGGCACAAAGGTTAGTAAGAAATATTTAGCCTTTCGTCTAGCTACCTGAAAAATAAAAATTATTTGGTGCACCGTAAAGGTATTTATGATGCATTGATGTCACACAGATTGCGTTTAAATCATGCTCCAAGGTGCTAGCTATTCTCCAGTGTGGTTAATATGAATCGAGTAATGCTGCTTGAAGGTGGTTAATGTTATAGTGGTGTAACTGAAATGGGAGCATGCATTTGTATAAAGTATTTACTTACAAGTCGGACTTGATATTTCTATTGCTTTTTTAGTACTACGAGAGCCGTCTATTACTTTCAACGGTAAATTATTCGACAGTATACCCGTCAACCGAAACGATAGTGTCACACTAGTTTGCAGTGATGGTGGCTCTAGACCAAAACCAACTTTAAGGTGGAAAATAAACGGAAAGTTATCCAATGTGGGCAAATCTGAGGTATCATCTGGTTCATCGTTGGTTTTCCAACCCAAGCGCAATGACTTTGTTGAGTGTTTCAGCTACATTGATGGACCAAACATCACTCTGGTGGCTAATGTTAGCTTTTATTTAAATGGTAGGATAATGTCTTCTATGATTCGCATAGAGTTTGTGGATTCTACGTTTGCAACAACTTCTTTCAATAGTAGTTAATTATTCAAATCAGGGGCAGATCCAGGATTTCTGAAAAGGGGGGGGGGGCGAAGTTGTTCGACCTGTGAATGATGGCACTATACCATCTAAGCGGAGCGCCACCATCGGTTGGCGCGGAGCGTACAAGAAAATTTTTGACGAAGTAGACCTCCCAGATCGCCGGAAATAGCACTTCCCATGTCTTATTTTTGCATTTTCTGCTTCATGTAATTTCATATCTCAACTCTCAACACATTAATTTTCCACAAGTTATCAACAGAAGACAGTTATCATAGGTACAGTGCCTTACTACAAGCATCCTGTTTCAAGGCGTCTAATGAGATCATGTTCTAACTTCACGCCCGTAGCCAGCTTTTACCTGGGGGGGGGGTCGTCATGCGCGGCAGCACTATCTAAGCGGAGCGCCACCATCGGTTGGCGCGGAGCGTACCAGAAAATTTTTGCAAATATGCAAGATAATGTTACTGTACTTAAATGTACACCAATCATGTGTATACCAATAGTTTTTATTTATAGAGAGCCCTGGCTTTAATTTTCCATACCTAATGCAAATATAGGCTATTCCATGTTAGTTTACCAACAATGCGGATTTTATGATACCTCTGCATAGCTTATTACTATGGTACACTCTTGTAATGTTCATTATATTCTTACAATATTAACATGATAACAACTAAGTGCACCAGGGCCACGGAAATTAAAGATAACGATCATTTACGAGGCTGATGGCCAATATTTGGAGTGTAAGAGCTTGGAGTTTTATCCTATATGTCAAAAATCTAAGAAAAGTCTTTGTAGGTAGTCATAGGATCATTCCCATCATTACTTATTTGTCATACAAGATCAATTCAGTGCAAGTAGTTTAGGGAATTGTGGAATGGGACATGTTAGGTGCATGACGGGAATGTAGCTACATACAGGGGTGAAAAAGGTCTCACAATACAGGACTGTGCATTACAAGAACGCGGAGGTGCATCGAACATAAATTACTGTATGTGATGTTGAAATATTATTGTTAAAGCTATTTGCATTTCTCTATTCGCACGACGGCTAAATACTTTGTCTTATCTGCAGTGTGCATACAACGACTAGGGATGGGTTCGTGTTATTCAAAACGCATTCACATGAATTCACTTGTCTTAATTTCAAAGACATTGTTATTAACTTAAAAGCTTTAAAACAAACGTTTTAACGAATGAATGTATCATTTATTCCAGAAACACCTCACTCGGAGCCCTTTAATTACATCTTAAATGTGATAGTTCCGTGTATCGCTGGATTTGTAATAATTCTTTTAGTGATCTGCTTGTACTGTGCAACAAGGAGGATCAAAGGTAATTATACATAATATTTTGTTACAAACTTATTCCTTTAAAAAATTTAAATACTCTCTTAAAAGAAAAAAATAAACTTCTTTTCAAAAATATTTATTTAACAGCCATCTTGTAACTTGTATTTGCAGGTTCGGGGCCCACGGATTTTTCAGGGTAAGCAATTTTAAATTAAAAACTAAGTGATAAAACTTAAGTCTAGAATGAGAATATCTTCCTCTTCACTTTGGATAAAGGGAGATTTGGAAAAAGAAAGAAAACCTAAAGTTATTACAAAGTGTGCAAAGGGTTTGATAAGAAAGCACCTTTTTTCGTGCAGGAAATGTTTCATCCATCTTTACTTTTTCAGAAGTTTTCAACTGGCATTACGAGATCGATCAGTAAATGCTCTTTAGGCTGTAATTTCGTTAACGTTATCGAAAACGATCATAAAAAATTAACGTGTTCAAAGCTAGATTACTGTAAGACAATCTCGAGCAAGATTACTTAATGTAACTGAGCAGAACCTAAGCAAAATCTGTAATTATCAAGTAAAAGTCGAGACACAGGAAATAAGTTTTATACAACGAAACGTATAATTTAATAGTTTCAATATTTTCTCCACTTTTACAATTATCATGCAGGACTTTGGACATACCTATGGAAGTGACATCAAATGCTACACTGACGAAAGTGCCACAGAAAGAATACGTGGAAGGTACTTGATAAGAAATATATTTCAATTTGTTATGTTTTGTAAATAGTAACACGGAATATATCATGCAAAGAGTTCTCATTTACATTGATGTTACATTTTCGCATTCATTCTTTCTCAGGTACAAATAAAACCCATCCAAAACCACCGGAGTAAGTATATGCGAAGTGATAGTTTTCTTGATCATTTCCAATGTTTAATCGTGTCGGCTGAATGGAATATTTTAATTTTATTTTATTGTCATTTCAGCTTAGAGTTGCCACAAGTACCAGCTGGTGCAGAAATGCCCTATTATTTGGATTTACCGGAACAAGAAAATGGTAGTGTACAATGCAAGTTTCCACGATTTTGCACATTTTCATAAGTGATATTTGCCAGTTTATCTCCGTATAAATTTTATTGTCTCTTGAAGCGTGAGTTAAGTTTTCCATTCAAACTTCCTTTTCTGAATGTAAAAAGTGAAAATTTACTTCTGAAAGAGTACTTATATTGACCAAATCTTTATCGAGTAAAACGATCCACATTACAAATTTTTGGAGTAATAATTCACTTGTAGGACGGCAGTTGATACTTATGAGTATTCACAGTACCCATATTTGTACTAAAATTTCATTTTTTACGGTAAAAATTTCACATTGTTGAACTTTTTTCTAGCGTATGAACTTAATTTTCACACCGAGTATTATTCTGAGATGGGTAAAAGTGGAGCAAGTGGAAAGGTGTTTCCTGAAAAAGATATATGTTTTATCGCTAACATGAAGATGGGCCATATCTACGATAGATGGATGGGTACAATTGATGTCAACACTTCAGACAAGAAGTGCGTCATCTTTTCAACTGTCTCAGGTAACATTGTCCTTGGATAATTATAATAATAATTCAAACCTCGAAGGGCAGTTTTTTATGACGCTCACCGACCACAAATGTGGGAGAAACCTATGTGGCTTATGAATTACATCTTCACGTCGGGTGGCTAACCAACTCAACAATTTAGATCAAATTTAGTCTCTTTTGAATTTGAAAGGCCAGTTCAGATGGGAAAACCGTAGATTGCTCTTGGATAAAAACCCACCTTACTTTGACCCGCCCAGGGATTGAACCCCGAACCTTCCGGTTGCCAAGCTTCATTGTTTCAAATGCTACCGCCTTTATCCCCTCGGCCACAGTTCAAATCATAACCATATTTTAGGCATAGCTTTTGTAGAGGAAATTGATCTTAGAAGTTAAATCCAAACCGATTCAAACCATAACTTCTGTTAATGCTTTAAGCTCTCCTTATTCCGAATATTCATCAAAGATGCTTTACTTTTTAGACAACCTCAGAAAAAAGGATATACAGTTGGATCAATTTGTGAAGCGGGCGCTTCAACTTCCAGATGCAACCCATCTTACCAAAGTCGAGGGCATAGGAATTAATGAAGGTAAAGTGCAAATTTACATGTCAATAAATATTTTGTGATGTTTAAAGCTTTGAGTATTAATCTTTTCATAAATCCGTGCTGCCGTATTAGAGAACTATAGCATTTTGAAGCTAAATGAGTTTCACTCATAAAATATATTGTTTTAAATTACGTAGAGAGTTGTTCATGTCTGAAAACAAATATGAGGATTAGAAAAAATATATGTATGGGACGATTAAGTGTAACAATGAACTATGAACATTTTTTCTGCTTCTGCAGGTAAACTCTATTTAATACACGAACATTTGACTTGTGAAACAGTCGATGATCGCATCTCTGATGAATTTTCTCGGACGGAAGTAATGGGACTCTTGACTGGAATTCTTGAGGGCTTAGAACTTATCCAATCTTTTGGGGTATGGTTTTTCTTTAGTGGTAGCTTTGATTCGATCATTTAAGTAGTAAAAATGGGACAGAGCCAAACTGACACAAAATGTGCTAAGCAGCGATTGGTCACATTACTCTTAGATATACGATTACACGTATTATTAAATACAGGGAATTATTTATTTATCAAAGAACTCCATGGCCTTACTACCAACTGGGGTTTGTTCTTAATGAAGATTATGTACCTGCCTTCTATCTTCAATATTTCTTTTACAGCTTCTACACCCTGGATTATCAACAAGAAAAGTTTTGTTAACGAAGCAAAGAATATGTAAACTCTATGATTTCTGCTTATCGGAAGATGCTTCAAATATAGTGAGGATCAAAAAGTCACGGGTATGTCTGCAACATTAAGGAAAGAGCAGGATACATTAAAGTTTGTTAGATCAGACAAATAAAGTTACAATAAGTCTGTTGTAAAAGGATTATAAGAGTTAGGAATATTAAAAACAAGGTAAATTAGATAGTACACAAAACTTGGACATATGAAAGGATCTGACTACTTGAACAATACGAAGAAAATACTTAAGTATAAAAGTGACGATTCTAGCTACGAACCTGATTAAATGTCATTGGTGTAAGCCACCTTTGACCTTAGCCAACTGTAACGAGAGGTTGTAAGGTCATTCAACTGGTTATACAATTTTGTAACAAATGGTGTTGGTGCTAATTTTCTCTACAGAAAACATATACTCTCAATCAATTAGCTCCTGAAGCTCTTCTACGAGATAAGTATAGCAAAGCAAGCGACGTCTGGTCAGTGGCTGTCGTGATTTGGGAAATATTATCTTGTGGTAAGACTTAAGTTATTTTTATTGATCGTGGTTTGTATACTAACTAATTAAGTTAGATATGACCTTTTCATCATTTGTAAATATTTAGAGTTGGTAAAGCTTTTTTAATGAAAGCCAAAGATGTTGTCTGACCCCAGTCAAAATTTCTTTCACTATGCTAAGTTTGCAAAATTGTAGTTATGATGTTATGTTTTCTAGATTTTAAAGGCCGAATTTGATTTAACATATATTTGCAACAATATTTTTGCAGGTTCTTCCCCATTTCCGAATGAAGAGCAATCAACAGAAAGTGAACACGCGGTGTATAGTTTACCTGAAACGTGGCCAACTAATTACAAACTTTTAAGGTACATTTCTTTTTTCGCTTAAATCCGCATCATCTCATTGATTTTTTGTTAGAACGATTGAAAATTTCATGCATTTTTTTCTTTTTGTCAAAGAAACAAACGACTTTATGACTGCTGGATTCAAGATGCTCCACTCCGTCCGACAATCTCGCAGTTACAGTCATCTTTCAAAGAGGTAAATATTTCAATAGGACACATCCCTTTAAATGGACAAAAACAATCTTGATAAATTACAAGTGTGTTTCAGTGTGTTCCATCGTATTACATACATGCTCATAGGTTTTTAAAAAAGAGGAAAAAGTTGATAACGCAGTTATTTTACATAAATCTTCACATCCCTTTTATTTTTTTATCAGAACTTTGAGGCACTTGACACATATGGTCCTTCCAATACACCTACAGATGATCTTACCTCCTCGTATGTACACATGAAAGGGATTGAAAGATCAGATTATGACAACTAGCATGGTACTAAGTGGTTTGATAGTGTTTACTTAAATAAGGACAATATAATCCTTGATTACAGAAGGATAATAAGTGTGGAAATGTGGATAAATAGGTGTGGCAACTTCCTTCCCAAATATAAGATGTGGGAAATCTGGATGTGATTTTTAAACTTTAAAGTATCTTAACATATTAGTTTTTAATGGTTGTTATCTTTCTCGGGGAAAATGTACACTTGTTTCAGTGCACCTTAGACTTACAAGAGACAACGTATACACATGATATGATAGGATACGATAGAAGCTGCCATGTTTTTCGATCTATTTTAGCTATTTGGAGATTTCAGTAGTGCTGGAAAAGTAACATTAAATTATATATCCTCAAAATATCAACCAGATGTTGCTCTAAATTTGACATGTCACCGTGAAAGATGATTTTAACATCATAGTAATTAGATCTGAGATGAGAGATGTTTCGTATCCCAGAGTAATTATCAAATGAAATATATGTTTATTAGGGGCCCGTCATGCCAAACCGATATCTATGCAGATAATTTTGCCGATAACGATAAAAAATCGAAGCATGCTAGTGAAGGAGGTCGCAACCAGACGATAACTATAAATGTATTCACAGGACTATACCCAACAAATTGATGTTGGTGTTAATGAAGCGATATTTGCTTTAGATCAATAGTAGAATGCTTGCAAATCGATAAGACGTGAAGTATTTTGTCAATCTACTTGTAGTTATCGAAAAAGTGCGACAGTAGCTGTATTCTGTCCACACATTTTCTTAACTTGTATGTACGGCTGAAGTGAGAAAGCGATACCAAGACAAAAAGTGCCTTATAAGAGTATTGTACCCTATGATTATTAAAAAGAAGCTTTTCATTACAAAAACATTGTCTCAAAATGTGTAATCATTTATAATCTGAGAGTATCTGCCAGTATTACTTATTTTGACTAAGCACTGATATATTGACATTAACCGAATTCTTTACATACTCAGCTGATCCAATTCAGTATTACAAGTAATTGGTCTCTGATCATGATACCTCTGTACGTAGGAATACAAATATGCAAAAAAAATCAAAGCTTTTCATTTTGGAACAGCATGTGTTAATTTTAGAGACCAGCCGTCTGGAGAAACGTCCTTCCTATTCTAGGACAAAATACTGGTAGGGTGCGAGCACATAAGCCTACTTCTGTAGGTCAACATACACTCATGCTTTTTTTTTTAGAAAAAGGACCATGAAGTTTATTTGAACTAGAAAAACATTTTCAGCTTTGGGCATTAGAAAGTAACAATGGCTCATAATTTCAAACATTTTTAAACACGCGTGAACATGTCACACGATTATTGTGCCCAGGTTTGAATGTTTTGGCTACGTTTTGTGTTGAAATATGTTTGCTGCTGCCACAGGTCACAACGATAACACAGTTAAAAGTGTTGTATAAAGTTTGTTGTTACATTCATTCACCTATTTATACTTTGTCACACCAATACTAAAGGCGTAAAGAGGTTTCCAGGAAAAGAAAAAGTTCTATCAGTTTCAGGTTCCGTTTTTACTAGAATGTCCTTTGAGGCCTGTAAAAGCAAAGCAAACTGTTGTATTCAGCATAACGCTTAGCTTACTGGAAGGATCCATATACTACAGGACGATTTTGACGTGTACTTCTATACACTAATATTAACCTAGTAGAAAGTAGAAGTAATTGGGTAACAGTGTTTTGCAAACTTAAAAGCGTTGGGCATACACACAGCATTGTATGCAAACACAAGGAAACTGTATGACGTTGCTAAATTCAGACATTGTTGTGTCGTTAAAAGAGCCGTTAAGTGTTAGCGAGATAATTATTAATTTTACTTTCAGTCTTCACGTCGAGCATGTTAACATATACATGACTGAGTACTATTGCAATATTGTTCACAAAATAAATTGTGATGGCATCTATGCAATTTGATTTGGATGAGAATTGGGTCTAACACACTTAATAAGGGGAAAAGCTTGTTGTAAACAAACCATGTGTCACTGTCAATGTAGGACAACATATAATGACTTCAATAAAATATCTTCAATACAATATAACAGTCGTTAAACGTAAATTGCTGTGAATACATGTTGTAGTTTATCGCCCTTTTTATTGAATATATTACACTGGTATACGAGTGTCACTATTATAAACTTAAATTGTAATATCAGCTGCCATATATATATATATATGCATTTTTTCTAGTTTGATTGCAGTGGCTCAAACACGAACTAATAGGCCTAGGGGTAAACCGAAAAAAATTTCAAGGAACTGGCTTTGGTGCTGACTGACTATTCAGAAGTGTTTTCTTCTCCGTTTGTGATGACTTTTGTTGAAATTCCGAACTTCTTTAATATATTTTCCTGTAAAATATAGATAAAATATAGCATTGACGATAACAAAAAAATCAAGCTGAATGTTTCATTGTTTAACTGAAGATAAGATTTTTACCTCCCCATTTACCTTTTACAATATTTTCATTCATAATGTTTTTTATGAGCTGACAACAGTGCTTTTCTGATGTTGTTCTTAAGTAAACTTTTGGGACGTGCTTTATCAATGCTGTGCGGTCCTGAACACTGAACGCTATGTTCACACATAAAATTAAACAGTTCGTCTATAACAGTATACAGGATATAAGTATCGACCTCATTGTACGTTGCATCTTAAAGTGGAAGAATGCATTTGATTTGGAAAGCACTACAAAAACTACAACGAACAGTTGTGAACGCCAGAGAGTAATAACGGTTTTGACAGCTGAAATATTATGAAATTACATGCAGAACAAATACCGTGTATTACCATACATTAGCTGTGGCCGGATGATAAACAAACGACATTGTATGTCATGCAACAGATGTTATGTAATGATAGATGTCCATTATATTAGCATGTGCGGAAGATACACAATCTTGAATGTTTTAACATCAGAGTTGTAACGAGTCATTCAATTTTGCTGTCCAGTCGAGTCATTTACTACTTTCAATGTGACTCGAGTCGTAGTATTATTTCTAAGTGGAAATTTGTGATACAATTGCTTAAGTCTTTTCCCTCTTGAAAATTAGTGACTTGAGTGATAACTCGTTACAAGACTGCTAAACATGTGTACTAGTCGTTAGAAATCTTTAAAACAGATCTATCGAATTTATGATATTTGACGTGTCGTATCATACATGTACATCGGCCACTTCTACACCAACATTCAACACTTACCTAGATCACGTAAATCCTGATGGAGACCAATAACTATCTTTCCATCAGAAATATTCCAACAGATAAGAGCTAAGTTCAGGTCTTCGAAACTTGTTCGATCACGAGATATTATATGTAGATGGGTGAGGGTGCAACTGATTATAGGTGTACGTAGCTGGACTAAAAGCTGAAAAAGCAAGTTAAACGAAAAACACTTGTTGAACCTTCTTTGGCCAAAAACCTTCGAACCAAACTTAGTATATTTATGAATCCGATACTATTGGAATCGCAGGCAACGTCAGATGATCGTAGTGCTTACGTGATGCCTAAAAGCACTGTAAAATCCCCAAAATAGTTACAAATCTCCAAAAACAGTCTTTTATCATGAAATTGGATGACATCCTATGCATTTATATAAACAAAAGACTTCCATGAAAACAAAGTTTAAAACAAGGGTGGTCAAATACCACCCGATGATCGAATACGGCGTATATTACCCTACTGTGGATCATTAAAATTGTTACATATTATAGTACATGCAACAACAATTACTCTTTATGCACGATAGCTAAATATGAACACAGACCAAACGACACTTAGACTAAATATGCAGTATACTGATGGTGGCGCTGATCATAATCACAAAGTGCATTTGCGTTGTCTTACAAAAAAGCAAGAGGCACAACCAGTGAAAATAAAAGCTACAGATCGGGCATATTCTAATTAGAATCTATAATAGTAATACACAGCATGAGAGACTTCTTTGTGCATGCAGGGAATATAAAAAACGGATTAAACACTATCAAAGTTAATTTTTTCACCATTTAATGGGCGCATAAAGTCTTGTCATGTTGACATTACAACCATACAGTTCTCTTAGTCGCAACATGTTATAATTACACGTATAAACAAAACATCACACCGCTTATTCATCTACATAAAGACTAATCACGTTTTCCAGGATAACACAAGTTGTTCGCTGTAACTTAAACATACAGTAAATCAACATCGAGATTTCACTTTTGTCCGCTAAATTAAAAGTCTTTTGTTAAACGTAAATATTACTTAAAAGGAGATGTTATTAAAGTACCCCCTCCTCCGCTTAAGAGATGGTAGGTTTATGGGGAACTTTTTTTGCGAGTTTTTTACCTTTGTGTCCGTTTATCTAAATGAACTGCGACTGTATTTTGTCCTCTGATGTTGTAAGCTTAGCCTAATGCCCTAAAACGTATAGTATTTTTTATGTAACCTGTATAAGACTTAGAGGTTAAGATCTACCACTTTCCAAATAAGCATTGTAATTAAAAGGTACTTTCTGCTACTATCTTCTGGCAAGATACTCAAGTACCTTAGTTGGTACACTAATAACACAGTAAATTGGCACTCTCATGTATGCCATTAAGTTTCTTCGTTCCCATGTTATGTTTTGTATTAAGTGCACTTGCGATTGCATACTCGATTACAATTATACAACCATGTCACCAATTCTTAATTTTGTTGATGCCCAAACCATACAATCTAGTATGTTGTATTCATTCTCCATGTTCCATTTTGATGAAGAAAGGTTTTACAATGTTAACTTTCGAGTGCCCATTGGACAAATCTTTGTGATTAATTCATTGCAAGGGATGTTGGAACCACCAGTAATTCTTTGGATTGCAATAACTGTAAATGTTTGTCGCTATGAAAACAAAATCTTGTGAGCTTGTCTCACGAAACTGGCATTGCCACCTTGGCGTAATACTCCTTGATTGGAGGGATGCCGAGTTCCCACAATGGAGGATCAGTCAAAACAAAACAAATAACTGCATGCCGTGTCTCAAATACTTCGTACATTACGCATCACAGGATCACTCTTGCATTCACTATAGGACAATGTCGTTAACAAAGAAACCTAAAGGAAGAGGTTATATCTTTATCATAAAAAATAAAATGCCACATCATTTAAGCTCTTAATTACACGTGTATTGGAGTAACTGGGTATAACCGAAAGAACACAAACTAGGGGATAGAGGGTGATCTTCCAGTTTATGTGAGTTGGCAAATATGCAACCTTCAAAATTTGCTTTCCAACACATGATACAACGATAGCTTTGTGGCCAGAGCCCCCGGAGTCCTTCTAGTTGGGCATAGGACCTCTGTCCGAAGTGTGGTGTTGATGTTTCCGAGGGACCGATTGTTTGCCATTCCATATGTTTAGACCCCAGTTATAATATTTTACCTGTTACATGTTACATGGAAGAACTGCTTAGCTACGCCTTTTACTTTAAAAGTTTGCTCTCAAAACATTGAACCACCTGAGCTTTTGCGGGAATTGCAGCAAATAATTCCTGTTGTTTATGCTTCCAAGACCTGTTCCAAGTTGAATTTAAGTTTCAATTTAGTTTCGATATGTTGAAGGGATAGATTATGTAAGCCATCTGGTGAACTTTGTATGCAGATCCTATCTGTAGATCTTGAAATAATAGCTAATAAAGTAAATTCAACTTCAAGAAAGAAGAGAGTACATATGCCATCGTTACCAAACATTAATCAGCCGAGAGTTTTCCCTTTTTTATTGTTCATTAGTGCCCCCGTTTTGTCTACTTTACCCACAATTCCATGCGTTCTTTGTGTGTAATTTCAGTGGCGATGGGATTTTGTAACGCCCTTGCAAAATGTGTTGGTCTAATGTCATGTCCGTAAATGTATATTTGGTAGGGGTAATGTCATAGCTATCAAAAATCCATGACCAACTTGGTGGTTCACCACACCGTATTTGAGAAAAAACGGAAGATTTTGAGTGGTTTTCGTTGTTGCTAAAACTTACCTTTGTTAGGCTAGAAAGCATGTACAATGTGTTACATAAGTTTGCCCAATTTGCTTCCTCGCAAACGGGAGAATATCCCGGACTGTTAATCAGCATTGCTTTGATTCTTCAAACATTCAGTTTGAGCCAATTTTTTTCGTTTTAATCTCATGTCAGCTTAATGTGATTGGATGAGAAACATGTAAATTTTACAAACTTTAAATACCCTAAAGCAAATTATCTACTTCAAGGTCAAAGAATGATTGAGAAACAAAATGTAAGGAAAGAATTTTTCTGCAATGAGAGGAGATATCATCACTCCTGATCGCTTCAAGATAATTTTAAATTGCCATCATTGTAATAAATTCATTTGCTAGAATCCCACCCAGGAATTATTTGGCAATTCCACCAGAATGCTTATATGCAGTTCCTCTACTACGTGTAGAAAATAGTTGTTTGCTGACAATGCTGAGCCTTTTCTTTAAGTTGAAGTAAATTCCCCAAAATAACTGTAAATTTCCGCCAAAAAATGGCCTTCGACGCCGGTATACTTAAACGAGAAAAAAATCACAGAGGTATGTCAAAGGCCGAGGTCCAGAAATGTTTAGACTTTTAAGTATTAGCACAAGATAGCAAAACTTTTATTTATCATAATTTGCATTTCAAACCAAGAAGCAGTTCCAAATATTTCCAACTATATTTACCAACGTGTAGAGACTTTTATTGGATAAGCACCAGAAAGTATTTTTGAACCACTGCTCTGACGGAAACAATGTTAATTTGAATTCTGTAGGTTCCATTACGATTTTTATCATTGCAAAACAATTTATGGAAACACTAAATCAAAAATTAATAAATTCTTTGACGATATTTGTGGATAAGAGGCACATATCCACTGAAATTTTTGAGGAGTGCTCCCTCCGAGTTGAAGAAAAAGAAAACAAAGTTGCTACACACTCAGAGCATAGGTGATTACAATCAGCGATTGTCAATATTATATTAAAGTTGCACAGGTTAAAGAGTCCTGCACAATTGCGAGATATATCTGCTGTTATTTTCACTTTTCAATCAGGTCAACATGTACAGCTAAAAAGATGGCGTACTTTGTATTTATTATATCAACTATGGTAAATTATCCACTATTCTCCAATGAATTAAGTAGCAACTATGCTGCACCTCTTAAAAGCGGCGGACTTTCGAAATACACTGTAATCCATAATCCGATGACAGTACACAAAAGTTGGGCTGTGATATTATTTGCCATTTGACAATCATTTATAATTATGGATCACATGGCAAAATTAAACAAAGTGGGAAAGGACAAGTGGTGTTCAAATGCCAAATTACCTGGTTATATGTTGTTTCGTACATTAAAAAACGAACGTATGGTAAAGGTGTTGAATCTGAATGAGTGCAGACTTCATTTGTTACCGTTTTTGTGTTCCATTAAAACCATGCAATTTATTGTCTTTTGGCAATTTTCGACCAATAAATTGCTCAATCTGACTTAGTTTTTGTATTTTTTGACGTTTCTATTTCAGTAGAACACTTCCCCTTAGTTTAAGTTATTAAAATCGTGACGTATTTTCTTAGCATGCCAGTATATAAAAGCCTTAATCTATCACGACTTCCATTTTTTTAAATGTTAGAAAATTGAAAGTAGATAAATTTCTTCTTAATAATGAATATCAGACTTTATGTTGAACTGGTGGCAACTCGACACGAAGCTGTAGTTTACTGGATCTTGTTGTTAAAAGAATAGTCCAGACCCAAATTTATGTTTGATATGTTAAAGAGGAACATATTCTAAGCAATCTGTGAAATTT
>WURT03013837.1:0-16224 GCA_009936505.3 Holothuria glaberrima | reverse complement strand
ATCAATAAGACTGATTTCATGTTCTCACATACCAAGTATCAGATCTATCCAGGGGTGACCATTCTTAAGTAAGGTATCATGTTAACAAGGTTTGACCTTTAGACCTCCGTATTTCACCTCCAACCAAACCAGCTGAGATCATTCATTCAACATGGGTCATCCACATGCTATGTGTGATATCTCCCCATGTAAACTCTCCTTGAGATGTCACAATTACAAGCACCGTTTTCACAAAGTGACTGCTGTTGACCCCAAATGACCTTTGACCTCCGTATAAGCAAAAATGACTAAATTAACCAATACGGGGACATCCATGTGCTGAGAACAATATCCATTAAGGCTAATCTTTTTGAAATGTACTGTTAATACAGTTTAAGGTATAAACATCAAAGTCCAGACCAGAAACAAAATTAAAGAAGAATGATTAAAAAAAAAAAAAAAAAAAAATTCAGCATCTAAGACCGGAACTTGGCGGTTTTTCCACATATGTACATAACCTGATCTAATTAGTGTAATAATTTGAATGGTCAATTCTGCTGCAATCTATGAAAGATATTCCAGATTCATCCTAAACACTACATGGCATTGCCTGCCAGTGAGACCCCTAGCCCTTGCTACCGTGTGCTCCAGCAAGTCCCCAAAAAGGCAAACATGTTCCTGTGTAGCTTATAAAGTTCAACTGATTCTTTTGCTTTTAATTTTTTATTTTATTTTCTCTAGAGCTACAATTTTCTGTGAAGAGGTCAGTTGTTTTAAAAACTGGGCTAAAATATCAAATCACCAGTAGTTCATAACAGAGAATTTAAATTTACCATCAGAAGTTGAATGAATCAACGTAAAAGACAAGATCTAAACTCACCTCTAGCAGACCGCATATAAACAACCTATGCAATGAACCTATGCAACTCATTCCTAGGCACGTTTCTAATGTGTACAGATGACAAAATGTCGTTTCAGGTAGACGTTAATTGTCAGCTGTCAGAGGTGATGTTAACAACACTGCTCCCTACAGACAAGTATACAGACTGCATAACTACACAAAAAGTGGGGTGACAGATGAGCCAGGAAGTTCTTAATTTGCTTCAACCTACATTTCCATCTGCTCAAAGAACATTTCATTCTAGACTGCCAATTTTACAATTAGCTACCGAGTTGATCATTTGCTGATGGGAGCAGGCTGAGTCATACATCATTGGATAAAATAATAATGGGCAGACAAGCTATAAAAGATAATGTTCGTAATTCCTTGATTTTCTGACAATGTTTATGTTATCACGTACCACCCAACCCATTTTGTGGGCCTCAACTCATCACACGTTTTCGTGTCAGTCCCATTATTTTTTGTGCCATCCTGTACCATGTTCTTATCCTCACAGAGACAGTGCAACCCTATCAATCATGTGACAAAAACTGCAAGCTACAGTCTAGTGATACAGAATTTAAACAGAAAGAGGACAATGAACTCCTAAAAGATTTGGGGTTTTTGCTGCTTTGGGGAGAAAGGACAGTAAAAGAAATAATAACAGACAATTAGATTGGTTTGTACTGTCTCTTCTCCCAAGGGCAGAGGAATGGAAGCCCCACCTACCTACTGTACAGTTTATAAAATTTATTCCAAATGTTTGTAATGAAGCATAATTTACTTAAAGAAAACCCATCAACCATCAAATTTAAAAAGGAACATGTCTCAATTTATACTAGTAACTAACAATTACCTGTTTCTTAGGAAAGATTCTAATGTTACCAAATTTTACTCCTAAAGGAGTTCTGCTTCCTGAAGGAGCTACATCCCCAAGGGACAACTCAGAGAGTATATGACTTTCAGACCGCTGCTTCATGGATCTGCCATGCGTGGCCCCATTCTAGACTGGCTGAAAAGAGTAGCTTCTACACATGATCTTAGGCAAAAGGCCGAGAAGCACACAATTCAGACATTTTGTTACATTTTTTTCCCCAAAGTACCCTCCACTCTCTGGCAAAGTGCCAAGGGATGAAACCTGAGGGAGCTAGGTCCCTGAAAGGATACAAACTTAAATGACCAACCTCTCAACCTTACATTACCTGTAACATTTTGTTACATTTCATAAACGGTAAATATGAAACATAAATCTTAAAATTCTCCCAACAACTCTGCCATACAAATATACTCCTCAAGTTGTAGAACTAAAGATGTCGACATTTCTTGAAGAAGTCATGCAAACTCTGTCACAAAGGCTAAAACCATTAATGTCAACTGCCTGGGTGAACATTACAACTAGCCGTAATAGTTCGTGACAAACACACACATACCATACTATAAAGTAAAACAAAATGCTGAAAAATCAATCAAGTTTAGTTTTCCATGCTGAAAATGGGTCACCTTAAACTAATAACCTGACTGGATGACTGTACATATGAATATTCATGCCTATGACAAAGACAGATTTTTCAAACAGCTATGCTGTTAAATATTTCAGAAATGGTAATGCAGAAGTAGAACTCCATACCTCCTTAAGCACTCAAAACATGAGTCATAGTACAAAACACTTTTGAGAAAGTACATTTTTTTTGCTATATTTTCAGGCCATTTTATATGTAATGTTTAGTAATTTTGGCTGTTACCGCTGAGCATAGGAGAATTATGAATATGTAACTTTACCCCTCTAACTTTATGGATTATGGTACTCATCATAATTGAGCACATATAACAAATTTGTGAAAAGAAAAAAGGAATTACAGACTATGGTACATAACTGTTAATTGAAGAATTTTACTTTCCGACTATACAAATATGTAGTTCGTGATAATGACAACTCTATTTTCCATCGATAACAAGTTGAAGCTTATATACCTTATATTACAATCTATCATGTGTAAAGTACTGTCCTTGTGCTCTATAGCCTGTTGTATTTAGTACTATATTCAATTTTAGTGACTGAAGAACTATTTACAGCATGAGATAGTGTTTCTCCTGATAAAAGCATTCATTTAATATTCTTGTAGTTTATATCTAACACTCCTTAATAAGGTAACACCTCTTAAGGCCAGGAATGTGTCTTCCTGTGGTTCCACAAAATTAAAATAACACATGTGTTCACGGCACATGAACACTAATTAACTCCCATCTTGGCAGTGCATCGCACATCTGACAAGACCGGCTAACACGATTCTTATCACACTAGCACTTTACTTCTGTGAACGTGACAGTTCTAACAATTACTTTAGCAATAGGTACAGTAACACAGTATTTCTATAAATATTAAGTGCATTACTTCATATTGTAACTGTTTCATTCAATGCATGGCAAGTCTCTCAAGTAGTGACAGATCCAATGTTTTTTTTTGAAAGGAGAAACTTGCAATGGGTAATTGCTACATATAAAAATGGCATTGCACTACACAACATGGACACACACATCTTGTTACAGTAACATTTTCCAAAAGAGTAGGGGTGACATCAGCAGGGGCATCTTAATCCCCCCCCAGGGATCTGCCTATGTTATGTGACACAAAAATGCACATACGTTTATCCTGTACTTCCATTACTCATTGTACTGTACATGATTATGTTCATCAGTTGCACATATTCCCTTTAAAGTACAGTGCTGAAGTCTGTAATTTTCTTCACGAAAGAAAGACTGCATGATCTTACTTGTGTAATTCAAACTGCTGAACATGCATATCTTCCAATTTTGACATATTGACAAATATGCAAACTTATATCCAGGGTACTGGCAAATGTGGTATTAAAAAAGAGAACATGAGATCTGTCACTTTGGGCAAAACTCAAGTTTTACCTATCAATTAGTATGCCAAAAAAGGTTCGAAATGTAACGTCTTTACTATAAACAGTGCTACTTAAATATGTACTTTCCTCACAGTATGTCTACTTGGTCTGTTTTCAAGCTGAAATCTTAGTTCCTACGTAACTCTGAATTCATCTGAGACACTTCATCTTTTATTATTTTGGCTAGTAACAAAAAAGTGCTCAGAGGATGCCACAGCTGTTATGAATCACTTAATTTTTATAATGCTCTCAAAAGAATAACAAATAGTATGCCTAGGTGTATAAACTTCATCAGTCTTCTTAGTACACCTCTGAAATTACATCAAACATTTCATTTTTTCTTACATATATATTACAAACTATGATACTTCTTCCCATGGCTATCAAGAATTATCTTTTGTCACAATTCTATGCATTTTGTACTGTACTTCTACCACTTTTACAAAACTGACTGACTGGGTATGTAACACTGTCCATATGTGCTGAGCCTGAGAGTACATTCCACAATACTGATACATGTGATAGATTCTTCTCCATCTAACCGAAAAGCTTCTAACACTACATGTCTAAATTCCACAGTCATATTGATTTCAATTAATCTTCCTAAACTTACTCAATTGCTGGAGTTTGTGTTCCTCAAACCGTGACAGTCGTATCTGTCCGGACATGTTCTTATCTCCAACCGTAGGGCTCATTGGGGCTACTTTTAGATCCTTGGATCCCAGGCAAAGACACAAGAAGACTAGCTAATCCTCCCGATTTCCAGCCAGATCAAACGACAGAGGCGTTGTGAATCAGTGGCTTCACAGTGATAACACAGACTGCACACACCTAGTCTGTCTTCTCATTTGCACTACACACACTTACAGGCATTTATTAGTCAGTGCTGGAGAAGATTTTTAGCATAGTGGATGCAGTGAAGATGAGGATGGCTAAGGTCAGAGAGACATGAGACAGGAAGCAAACCGGTGAGAGGAAGCTGTTAGTATATAGCAGAAGCAGACTGTGTGAGGCAAAAATTACTGCAGGACGTAAAAATTGCTTGGACTGATACATTTCATTTCAGGGGTGTCAATCACAACTTAAGAGGTTCAAAAAGCCAGTTATTTTTTAATTGACTTGGATTAGGAAGCTATAAGCAGTGAATTTAGAAGAATTTATCTGAGTTTTAGATCCATATTGTTGATGATGTAGCACAATTTTCTGTTGATCAGTTCTGCTTCTTTTAGTTTCCTATAACAACTACCAGTAGTCTGTGATATTGTGCAATGTCAGGCTTGATATTCAGTAAGACAAGGGACAGCATCTCCATATGATGTACTCCAGATGAATATGGTCAACAATGAAGAGTTAAAAATTTACTTCCGTTTCAGAACAAGACAATAAAACAACAAAATATCGATACTGTTTCCATCTTTTCTTTCAAGCATGATACTGCAGACAAATTTGATATTGTGACATGTGCACATCTTTTAGGTCTTTTATATTGTAGCCAAATAGGCCTTATTTAAAATTTCATTTGAGTATATGAAAAGATCTGTCCTTAAAAAGTAGCACTGATATGGTATAATTCTCCTTTCCTTGTATCAATAGTAAAATTTTGATGTAAAAAACAGTAGGAATATCCGAAAATGGGAAGTTTAGTAAACTTGGGTAAAAATCTAAAACGATGAAGTGGAAGACATAGTGAGTATGGCCTACTGCCAAAACCATATGAGGTCAAAGGGGTGAGGGTATGGGGGAAGGGGAGTCAGGGAGTCATAGGTTCCATACGTTTACTTTCTTTTGATGGTGTCAGTCTTATGGAGAGAAGGGAGGACAGTGTGAAATCAAGATGGGCTGGTTTATTGCCTGGGAACTGTTGCATTTATCTCAACTTTTACTTACTGTTATCATGCATTGGGTTAGCACTTATGAAAAGCAGAATGAACAAATCCTAGTATATCCCAATTTTGGTATTAAACTCTACTGAAATGGTAAAAAACATGTGAACCTATCAAAGTAATGCATTATGTCCCTATAGTATATGGAAAACAATGACTGGTGTTAGGTGTATGTCATCATGAAGGTATGCATGATCTAAATATACTGCTAATTCATTGTAGTAAAACAGTTAACATTTGTTTGTAGATAATTAGTATCAGAAAGATAAGAGGCAAATAATTTTTCAGAGAATAAATGCTTTCACTTTTCCAAGCACATTTCAAGACTCAACTGTTTTTCTAAAGCCTATCACACTGTGACAGCAATTCAAGTTTTTTCTCTCAGTTTATACCTTGTAATGTTAGAATATGTAGTGTTCTTTTCACTATTAAATGAAAGCTATCATGTTTGTAGGTATATGTGTATTCTTCAAATGAAATTCCACACACAAAAACAATCCACAAAGAATCCCAGGAGGCTAAAGGAGTCCCAAAAATTATCCAATCCAAATCCCAAAGGAAATGTAATAATGTGTTGAACATTAAGAAGGCAAAGAGAGAATGGTGCAAGTTAGATAGGAGCCCTACAGATGGGACAGAGGTGCCCAGTGGTAAGAATATTTTCCTGTAGGAATTGCAGGCAATTAGGAAAATACATAACAGGAGGTAAGGGAGGAGCAACAAATGTTTGCATTCTTCAAACGAAATTCGAGCATTTTCAACTCAACTCAATTCATGATTATTTCTTTTCCACAATTATTGTATGAAACAGTAAAATTCAAGCACTCTCAATATACCGTATGTCTTCAAAACATCCTTGTATAGTACAATGTCTTGATTACAAGTAAAGGTGCATGACCTTTTGGTTGGGGATACCAGCATTTATACCAGTACAACAAGTCTTTCTTAAAACTACAAGAACACAATTCTGCATGAGCAGCAATTAATTAACTTGTAAAATCAGTGAGAGTACAAGTACAAACAAGTTTGTCCTTTCATAGACATAGCTCCTTGAGAACAAGCCTGTAACTGGAGGAAGGGGAAAAGGGGTATAGCCCCCTATAAAAATTTTAGCCCCCTAGAATATTTCAAGTTAACATTGGCTTATCATACTTTTACACACCTTGATCCCCTGATAAGTATTTGTCCCCAGTAGAGGCTGTCTTGCTCCCCTTCAGTAGCTCGTCTGGCCATAGGGTGTACATTCCTCTACTACTGTTTCAGGTGGAGTCTGATTTCACCCTTCCAAGAGAAATAGCCCAGAGGGGTTAATCCATGTATGGTCAATTAAACAGAAGTTTCCCATCCACCCAAGCAAATGCAACCTGATTACTACTCAGTGTGGCCAAGAAATATGTAAATAGCCTGGAAAGGGGGTTCTTACAATAGCCCTCATAGTGCCTTATGAAACATAAACTCAAATTACACTCCCCAGCCCAGGCATATTTAATTAGTGACTGGAGCAATTACTGCACTTTAAAAAGTTGTAACCCTCAAATCCCCATACGTACACAACTTGTGGCTTCTCTTTGCTGTAATTTAGCAGTAAGGGCCTTTAATAAACACACTATGCAAAAGGCCTGAGTACAAACCCATTCTCACAAATACTAGAATAGACAAGGGTGCCACAGTGTGAGTATGTCTGCATACTTACTACAAGTCTGCTTGAAAACAAACCGTTCAAATTCAAGCACTTTCAAAGTTTTCAAGGCTGTGTATGAATCATGCATCATGCATATAGAACAGTTAGATCTACAGTCACTGATACAGGTCAAATTGTGTTTATGGTAATGGATTCAGAGATGAGCAGAAGTGGTATGTACTATGAAATTGTGGAATGACTTAATTCAAAACCTTTACTGCAAAGCTACCTATACACACCAGTAACATTTGAAAGAAATTAAACACTGAATTTGTGCAATTAAGTGTATGGTGGCATTTGTAACAATACGAGTAGCATTAAGGCCTAGTTCAAATGCCAGTGAAGTTTAATGTCAGTCAAAACCTTTTCATCAAATTCTGTTTGATCAATAAGTTAAACTGAGTAAAAGGTAAATACAACAGAAGCCCAACCTTAACATATATATTAACCAAGTCCCTTTTAACAGTATATTATATTTTTGTAAAAGGGATGCTATAGTAAAATAATGTCTAGATATGGTAGACTGATGTGCAATTACCAGGACTGCTATGTAATAGCTTTTAGGAAAAAATGGTTCAGGTAGCAGAAAAATAAAAGAAATGGTACAAAATTTTTTAAACTTATTGCACAAAATTTTACCTTTATATCTTCTTAGTTTGTCAGGATATCACCATTCTCATCATTCACAAGGACTCAGCCATTTCTCATGTGAGGCAAGTCTAGAGCCCCTTACAGGCTGCACACATTTTTGCAATGTATTACCAACTAAGATATATTCCAATCCTTGTATGGAACAAAAAGGTAAATGGAAATACAAGAAAAAATTCAAAATATCTCAGACAAAAAATGAG
This sequence comes from Holothuria glaberrima, assembly GCA_009936505.3. Taxonomy (NCBI): domain Eukaryota; kingdom Metazoa; phylum Echinodermata; class Holothuroidea; order Aspidochirotida; family Holothuriidae; genus Holothuria; species Holothuria glaberrima. Next base: position 8,044 of record WURT03013837.1, on the reverse strand, counting down.
CCTGACTTGTCAAAATGGACTTTCTACCATCAGTTAATTTGGAAAATGGCAGCTTCTATACAAATTTTAGAATGGCCAATCTGGACAACCAGACATAATATAAAGAAGTAGGTTTTTGTTTTCAGCATAAAATTTTGTTCCCCTTTTGTTTATTTTACTGAAATGTGATTCCTTTCAACTCCATTCGTACCAAATCAATCCAGCTAATTGAACTAAAATTTGTCTAGATGTCTATTTCACTACTGTACAAACCAGAAAGCCAAAAGGCTTAGTGATTCCTTGCCTTTGTAAAATATGTTTTGTGAACTGTGGTTTGGAAAAAGACAAGAGCCAAACAGACACAATACATTCACTCAACATGTGAACTACTTTTTGTTCTGAGAAATTCTTTCATTCCTTTGTACTGAAATCTTCTTTAGAATTTTTCTTGAAACTGTGAGATCCCTGGAACAAGTGAGCCTATATGCCAACTCGGCGCGATGCCAACTCGGCACGATGCCAACTCGACCCCTATGCCAACTTACCCCCATGACAACTCGGCCCCATGACACTACTCAGCACTATATCAACTCGCACCATATCAACTCCCCCCATGCCAACTTGCCCTAAACCAACTAGCCCCTATGACAAATCAGCACCATGCCAACTTGCACCCATGACAAATCAGCACCATGCCAACTCACCCCCATGCCAACTCGCTTTCATGCCAACTCGCCCCCATGCCAACTCGCCCCTATGACAAATCAGCACCATGCCAACTGCTCTATACCAACTCGCCCCTATGACAATTCAGCACCATGCCAATTCGCCCCTTTGACAACTCAGCACCATGCCAACCCGCCCCTATGCCAACTCTCCCCTATGACAAATCAGCACCATGCCAACTCGCCCCCATGTCAACTCGCCCCTATGCCAACTCGCCCCCATGCCAAGATATACTGTTTACATTCACATGGTTTTCGGACTTTTTGACTTTCAGTGACCTCAGATTACTTTTGACCTCCACCAAAATCAATACGGTTCTTTCTCTTAACATGACACATCTACATACTAAATATGATAAGTGTCAGTCATTGCTACCTCGAGATATCATGTTTATGTTTTCGGCTTTTGACCTCTGGTGACCTCAAATGACCTTTGACCTCTACCGAAAACAATAGAGTTCTTCTGCTCAACATGACAAATCAATATACCAAATATGAAAAGTATTGGTCACTCCTATCTTGAGATCTTGTTTACAAGCCATTTACAACATTTTCTGCTTTTGACCTCCAGTGACCTCAAATGACCTTTGATCTCCACCAAAAACAAAAGGGTTCTTCCTCTCAACATGACAAATCTACACCCCAAATATGAAAAGTGTCGGTCATTCCTATCTCAAGATATCACAATTGCAAGGTTTTTGGACTGACCGCTTGCGACCTCAAATGACCTTTGACCCAAAAATAATAGAGTTCTTCTCAACATGACAAATCTACACACCAAGTATGAAAAGTGTCGGTCATTCCTATCTCGAGATATAGCGATTGCAAGGTTTTTGGACTTTGACCTCAGATGACCTCTGACCTCTGCCAAAAAATTCGGGTTATTCCTCTCAACATGACAAATCTACATACCAAATATGCAAAGTGTCAGTCATTCCTACCTCGAGATATAGCGATTACATGGTTTTCAGACTTTGACCTCTGGTGACCTCGAATGACCTTTGACCTCTGCCAAAAACAATAGGGTCCTTCCTCTAGATATGACAAATCTACATACCAAATAAAAGTGTCGGTCATTCCTACCTCGAGATATCACGATTACAAGCTAAGTGTCACAAACACATACACACACGCAGGCATACACACATACACATACAGGTTTTTTTTCCTATCAAGGAGAGGACCTCATTGTTCTTTCCTTTGCATTTGCTTCTTTAACCCTAACCTTAACAACAGATTGTCGATTGTTTGACACCTGAGGACCCCTAAAATCTATTGTTCTGACACCTGAGGACCTCATCTTGAACAGAAAATGTCCTCACCTTGTATGAAATGTTGGGTCCATACACACACACACGACATCACCATCACATAGATTCCTTGCCTGCCTTCGGCAAGGAATCAGAAAGCTAACATATGTATCATAAAAGCCCTTATGCAAAAGGAGATTAACATTGTCTTTTCAATCCATGTGTTAACTTTCATTGCTTGGATTTTTGATAGATGATATAAACTGGACAGCACTATTATTTTTTAAAGGCAAAGAAATGGACTGTGTTCTTTTGCAGGCTCCTTCAAAAGCAAGTGGGTGCACTTCTTATGAACAGGGCATGGGTTCAACTAGAACACTGATAAAGAATAAAATGAAAGAAAAAATGATGCTGACAGGGAGAGACATAAACTGTAAGCAAATTAAAAAGTGTGAAAACCCTTCAAATTTTACCAGGCTTCTGGTGCTGCCTCCTGGACTGGCAGCTAGGAGCCCTTGGATGCCAGACCACTTATGAATTAACACACCAACAAAGATCACACCAACAAGGGTGTCAACAGGTGGGGGATGGGGGAAGGGGTCCATGTCCCCCAATTTTGAAAGTGGACTGGGACATACACCGTTTGTCCCTCCCCTTTTCATCAAGAACCATACCAAAAATATAGCAGGCACATGTATGTTTGAATCCATAGCTTAACACAATAGCTGATTAAAGGAAATTCAAACTTAACAATAGTGTAAACAGCCATTTTATACATTAAAATTGCAGGAAAATGCCTAGCTCACAGGCAGAAAGCCTGGGGAGGAAGGGATACAGCCTCAATTTTTGGAAATACTTCCATTCACTTTTACTTTTTTCACACAGTAACTTTTGCTTCAAGGGTCCAGTATCCCCACACTTTTTCACACGAATCTCCACTACTGCTTACCCTGCAAGGGCTTGGTGATTTGTGCTTGTTACTGTTCAGTTTCAAGTAGACATTGACATTGTACAGAGAGCCTGTAGTTGGAAAACTCACCAGCAATGTTACAATCACATGAATTAATAAAAACAAAATTTCAGATAATACTTCTGACATAAATGACTGTCATGCAACCAGCTCTGCTATCATTATGTAAAGTGTATCTTAATGCATTTCTGTTCTTTCTTCAGTGTACATGCCTACAAGCTGTCCCAAAGGGCAGTAAGAAAATCAAGGACACTATTGCAGTATATCTGTTGAAAGTTGTCACCCAAAGATGTGCCAACTCAGAAATGCTAGGCAAATGGACACTGATGTTACAGGTTACAATGTTCCAAACCAGTATGCAATAGTGGCCGAATAAAATAGGGAATATGCATTTGGAACAGAGGGATGGTACTTCATGAATTTACAAGATGCATTTACAATGTCTGGAAGGAGAGTTAATAACATAAGCTTTCCACACATCATGAATGTTGCAGATGGAAACAGAAGGGAATGTTTCTGTTCAATCTTTGATAGAATGAGTAATGTGATGGATTATTTATACACATGAGCATATGTATGGTTTTGTAGGGACACAGTTACAACTTCAAAATCTTAATTGTAATTTATTGGTATAAATGTATCCAACAATGCACTTTGTGACATGCCAGTATGGTCAGTAATAAAGGCATACAGTAGTAAATACTGATTCAGTATGAATGTTATGACAAGTTAATGTTTTGCACTTTAAAACATTTAGTCACATGACTCACATATGAAACATTTTGCTGTTAAGTTGTGTTAACACTCACAGTAAGGGAACAGCAAATGAAAGCAAGGGGACGGTAATGTCAACATGAGAGGAAAGTGCCCTTAGCTCAATTGAAAAAAGTTGAATCACCCAAGCAGAAAGAAAGGAAATCTTGACAGCCACTGTGGTTAAAATGCTCAGCTTCATGGAAGAATGCTGTCACACTGCTTCTATTGTGCTGGTCTCTGGTCATTTCCTGAGAAGCTTCATGGGTGAATGCACACACACAACACTCTATTGAACTTGGCTTAATCTAAGGTAACTGCCATATGCCTGCCTGCTATGACGGGAAGAAATCTTAAAAGTAGCTAAGGACTTTTTCCCCAGCATGAAAGAATACCACTTATACGGCCAAAACAGACATATGCATGCCATTCATTTAGGTTGAATACTGTGGTATATTTTAGGGGATATGGGGCCATGCTAGCTCCTTCTCCCTTGTTGATGCAAAAAAAAAAAAAAAAAAAAAAAAAAAACCTTATCCTCTTAAATAAAGTAACCTAAGAACACAACTTACATATGTAACTAAATAGGAGATATTGGGAGGAGCAGCATAGACTCATATGCAAATTATACATAAAAACATAACTATCCTAGCATCACATTATAAGGCAGGACACTGTATTTTTCAGAAATTTCTCAAGAAGGGAGGGGGGAGGAGAGATGGATCCCCTTTATAGACCCTTCCCTCATGCCAACAATCACATTAACACACTGCATACCATTCTATCCCCTGTCAGCTAAATCCTGACAGCTCTGCTATTTGTCTATCTGAAGGCTTGCCCACTGCAACTCTACATCAATTATTCAACACACCATTTTCACAATGCAATCTGTCCTGACCTGAAAAACCTCCCTAGTACATGCAACTCATTTCTTATCCATACAAATGAATTAGACTACTTAAAATAACTATTTGGTTGCAGTGAGTAAATGATTCTGCCTTTTAATTGATTTAAACTAACAACCTTTTCGTCAATGCCAATTAAGATGGCTTGGAGCAAGGTTTAACTTATGCTATTGTTGACTACATTTGGGGGTGTGTTGATGAGGATAATGTTAAATCTAATTATGAAAAGAACCAAACAAGATCATGTCCCTTGCTTTAACTAATACTTCAACAAAGAATCAAGGTAAGTTTTCTGTTGTAAACAGTAACATTAAAGAAGTCTGTAAGGAATGGAAAGTCACTTCACATTGGAGTAGTATTTTGTAAAGTAGTGTCCTGTAAATAGGCCAATGACAAAAAACATTGCACCATTAGTGAATAAATTCCAGGGACAAACTGCCATTTTTAAACATTAAACATTGTCCAACTAAAACATGCTGTATGAAATGGCATAGTAAGGGAGGAGCATGTAGGGACTTGCCCTTGGTACCAAGTTGACAGCAGGGGCATATCCAGGACTGTATTTATGGGGGGGGGGGCAAAACATGCCCTGACACTATCTAAGCAGACTGCCACCATGGGTTGGTGTGGAGCATACCAAGAAAATTTTGACAAAAATGCCTCCCAGACTGCAAGAAATATCACTTTCTAGGTAGGCTATTTTAAGTTGCATTTAAACATTCCAAACTGTTGATATCTCATGTTCTAGAAATTTAAAAGTGAGAACGTTTTACACACGACATTTTTGAGAGAATTATTTTGATTCGAAATTTCTTGATGAGCTGTTTTTTAATGTTTGTTCCAAATGCATGGGGAAGCATTTTTCGACTGTGTGGGGGCTGAATGTTGTTTTGGACCACCATCCTAGGAGAGGGGTGTTGAATATTTGAGGGTCCTTAGATGCAATATGGTGAAATATTTTGCAAATTTTAAGGTTTTTTGCTCTTTCATTTTTGCAATGATGGCTCCTGCTATATATGTAGGCAGACAAGATGACCAACCTTTTTCCATCTCATTTCTTCAGTTCCATCAACTTGGAGAGAATGCACAAATTAATGAATGAATAGTTACGCATTTGTTTCATAAATTAAAGAGGTCAAACACTTGTAAGCTACGCAACTATCAATTGTCCAAAGGAAATGGAATGGAACAAATTATTGTCACTCAGACAATGCTCAGAACATGTGATAATGGACCGAAAAAAAAAAAACACATAAAACACCGGAAACAATTGTCTTTCCAAAATGAAGACGTTATTACACTTGAATATGCAAGCAAGAAGATGCATTACCTAGCCTTGCGGTATTGAGGTTGGTGATGGGGTAACTACAGAAGATGATAGCTTAAGCCCATCCCAGATAAACCCAGAAAGTCAGTGTAAATTGTGCAAATCCACATCTGTGGCAGTTTGAACCCGGAGCAAATTCGTCTTTTGTCACCTTTTGTGCAGGTGATATCCTGGGGGAGGTCTTAGGGGAGGGACCCCTCCCCTTTGAGAAATTTTGTTCATTTACCATAGCTTAGATGCAAAGTAATGCCATCTTTGGCAAATGTTTGAATTGATTATGTACTGGAAAATTCACACTTTAGTAAATCCTTATTTTTGATTGACTGTTAGAGAAATTTGTGTTGTCTAAGTGGCAGGGTAACAACTCTTTCCCTTGAAAAATTCTTGTTTATGTTAGGTGGCTTAGATGCAAAATGGTGGTATCTTTGGTAAATCTTTCAATTAATTATGTTCTTTGAAACTATCATTACATAGTGACATTTTGGCTTTGGCATTGCACTCGTTATAGAAAAAGTGTAACAACAAATACATGCTCGCTACTCATAATTACTCTAAGATTCTCGATTGATGCAGGGTCACTGAAAAGTTCCGATATGTACTGTTTTAGACAAGTGTTTTGGTCAGAATAATGCATTACCCCAGTAATAGTTATAAAATGGGAAGTGTGTGCCGTGATGGATGCGTACGAAGCGGTTAGAAATTTTACAGTAGAAATCAATTGCCTAGCCTGAGTTTGATAGGGGGGGGGCACCACTGATGATGCGGTATAATGCCATCTAAGTTTCCCTAAGTCTGCGTAAATTGCACCTTTTTTATGCGCTCCTGCCTTTTTTTTTTATACAGCAGCGGGGATCCTTTATTTGACACTACATAAAGGTGCAGTCCTGGGAGGGGGGTTAATTTAATTTAACATTGCTTAGATGGAAAATGGTGCTTTCTTTGGGGTATTTTTGGAACTGATCATATATGGCTGGAAATTGTCCATAATTTACTGAATTCTAATTTTCAGTTAGGTGAAAGAGGAGATTAGCGGTTTGTTGTCTAAGAGAAGGATATGTTGTCAAGAAACCTCCCGAAGTTCCCCAGTGTGGTTACTTTACTGCCCTGTAAGTTTTTACACAAAACTAAGTGCGTGGAGTCCACAGAAACGTTCTTGGACTATTATGAAAATTTTCCTTTCCTTCATTGTGCATTATAAAAGGGCATCTAAGGCTGGCAGATACCTGTATATGGCCACCTGAAAGCTCTGGATAATAATGTAAAATGGGGCAATGGCACAATGCTTGTACCTGACATCCAAATGATAATATAAAGTATGATGCCGAACACTTTAAAACTATCATATTTCTACTACTTTTGAACAAAAATCCAGATGAACAGCTTCAACAAAAGAAAATGGGAGGGAGAGTGAGTATAAAGGTGCAGGGAGGTGATTTTAGACCTCCCTGAAAGTCAGTGAAAGGTATGTAGCAAAAGGGGTTAAAGACTAACATGTGCGTTTCAGAATGCTTTTCATCGAAAGTGTATTACCATGGCAATCACCATCTAACTGATAATGGCTGTGCCTGAAGCGCTCAGTAAATATTTTTGGAAAATGCGTAACGGCAAATACAACCTTCCATATCATGCTACAGATTAAAATGAAAGATCCCATATTGATGTGAGGCCCCTACAAATGTTTGGAGATGTGTATCTGTTTTTCGGAAAGTTTTGTGATTAGAATAGTTCCATGTATTATTACCTCAATGATAATCATGTCATAAGACATAGTACAAACAGTGATGAGTGCGCAAATTTTCTATTAAATGAGATTTCCATGACAAAACCTGCATTCAGGCTCTGCATCGAGACACTTTCAATTTAATACCCAACAAATCTACATGCTACTTGAAAAGCCAGGCTTTTACCTGCATGATAATTTGTAAACAACTTTCAACTTTTGTTGCTGTGCTTCTCTGAAAGTTGCTATGGGAAGATATTGATAATGAGAACAACACTGAGGAAAGGTTTGAAGCGTGCAAAGCGCGCACAAATTTTAGTACTTTGCGAAGGATTTGGGAAAATTCTGATAGTTTGAGAAACATTTGTGATAGAAAATGATTACAATAGATCCATCACTCGGTCAAAAACACACC
>WURT03013826.1:0-16224 GCA_009936505.3 Holothuria glaberrima | reverse complement strand
CCTCAACAATCAAATGTTATGGGAATGTGATTGTATGAGAGGCATGGGAAAATTACAAACTTCACATTCCACATGGGGAGGTCCTATCTCTACTAACTTCAAGGCCAGCACAACAGACTGAAAAAACAAAGGAAACAAAGCATCCCTTATCAAGGTGAGGAAGTGATATCAGGGAGCTGCCTTGCCACTTGCCTCAAGCTCACTTTGGGTCACAAATGCAGTAACTTCTTTTGCTGATATCTCGAGTAAAACATGGCCGATTTGAATGAAAGTTTCACCAAAATGCATGGATTTAGTTCCTCTTTCATATATGAAAAGTAAATTTTTGCTCGAACCCTTCTTTTAATCTTGAATATTCCCTTATATTCCACGAGCTTCCGGTGGTTTTGTCCAGGGAATACTTTGCTTCTGGATCCTGCCAATTGGTTCCATTGACCGAGCCCATGTATCCTATGATAGGCCCCCAGTTTTAAAGGAAAAACTTTTAAGTGCCATTTTCATTTTAAGACTTAAAATGGGTTCACGTTTTGCTCTCATATGAATAAGAAATCATATTTTTAGCATTATCAAACTAGCAATATTGACGATAATTTCACCGCATTATAAGCATTTGAAAATGCCTAACTCCTCGGAGCGTCCGAGGCTTCGACGCTGGACCCCACACCGTAGTGCTCGCTATAGTACGAGCGAACATTGCCGCTATCGCGGCAATAACTTCCTTCTACACACAACCCCTTTAAAAGTGTCTGGTGACGCCCATGGGGGCCCTTTGGGTTCAGGAGCCTGGCCCCAGGCTCATCGTTACGCCGATGATTATTCATATGATTAATAGTTCCACAGTCTATAACTAATTTCTGTGCCATCTAAAACACATATTCGATTTCGGTGGCGGAACGTAGTGTTCAAAATTTTAATCAATGGGGGATTTCGTTATCAATTTTTACCAAAAGGTCTCCTAAAAATGTAGGAGATATTTCGTTTCCTAAATTTAGTAGAAAGTCTAGGCTGTAATTAAATTGCATTGCGTCCTTACCCAAAGGGATTATCTAACGAGTTGGGAATTGGGTTCAATTTATCAACCCAACTTGCGACGTCAATTTAGAATTTTTAGTCAGTTTTCTACAGAAAATGGGAAAAAATGTGAATAAAAATTTTGGCAAATTTATAAAAATGTAAACAAAAAATATACCAACATTTTTAACTTTTTGGGGCCATTTTCTGCAATCTGGGAGGCAATTTTTTCAAAAATTTCCTCCATACGCTACCCTCCAACCGATGGTGGCGCGTAGCGTACCTACACTCCATCTTTTCAACATGCACAAGTCAGCCCCCCCAATCAAAAATACCTTCCGACGGCACTGCCATAACTGTGTGTAAAGCCCCTCCTTGTGGAGACAAATCTATTATATTGCTTAAGGCCGTGTTCTGGTGAGCAAAAAGGACCGTATTGTGAAATACAAACACTCGCATTGTGTGGAACGTGAGCTAATCTGCACCTTTTGAATTTTCAAAAATTGATGTCAATCAAAGGGCAGTCACCAACTGAGAATTTTGATACCACCACACTGAAAATATACCTTGGGGGATGAGTGTCTGTCTTTAAGCACGGCATGTAGCGACGTTCACGTAACCTCTATCGTCAGGGTTGGAGCGCTGATCTGTATGTCATGCATACATAGATCAGTTGGTTGGAGACGCATCACTCGATCCCCCACGACAAAAAATAGTTGGGATAAAAACCATGTTTTGAGCGGTCCGATGATCGTTTTCACTCTAGCGCTGATCGAGCGCGCAATGGGTTCCCATAGTCAGATGGTTGGGAACGTAAGACCCAGAATAAGCCTGCCCGGATATTCAATAACCCGAGATTCTATTACTGTTTTAAAGTAAAATGATGTCTACCATTGCATAATACCTGGATACCCTCTCCAAGCAGCTTGCTGGACACTTGATCAACGGACAAATACCTTATGGTTCCATCCATGTAGTTTAAGCAACTCCCTGGTTAAGTACAATGCACGAATTGTGATTCGACATGAACAAAATTTCTGACTCTGGAAACTGTAACGGCGATTGACTTGTTACTCCCAGTTAAAACTATAAAAGAATCCATCCTTAGAGTCAGGCGTTTAAACAAATTGCAGCAAAATTTGCAGAGAAATGTACATCTTTCGTGTTTTTCCTTGAACTGTTGAAACCTAAGAACGTATAAGTCTGCCACAAGATGCTAAATTTAATAACAGTTAGATCACCCTTGTGTAGTACAATAAGACAAAAAGAAACCCCAGACCAGAACAACAGAAAGGTAATCCTATTAATTTGCTACTCCCTGTTATCTCCGTTATTTGATACCTCTGAGGAAAACTCAATGAATAGACTATGGATAAAATACAAGCAGGAAATTCAGTGTTCATCATTGACCGACTGACAAACTGTCCCTTAAAGGGGATATGACATCCTCCAAACCATGCAGGAGTTGCTTACAACTCTCTGCCCAAACATGTTTAGGAATATCCCAAGAGTTCTAAAGACAGCCGGATTTACCCAGTAGTAGAGACAATCTATAGGCTACGAGCCCCCGATATTTTTACTTTCAGGGGGTCCCCCGAAAATTTCCATACGCGCTCATAATTAGCCCCGGCCTACAACTAAATTCACAACTGACTCAAAAAGGGCCCCCTCACACAATAGGTTACGGGCCCCCTGAAGGTAAATCCGGCTATGGTTCTGCATACAGTTAAAAACTACACTTTGATTGACATTCATTCAAATCAATCCACTTCACTTTTGTTGGTCAACGATGACTTGTGCAGTACGTCAGTTGTGTTCCCACACAATATTGCCCGCGTGTTTGATCTAGTGGCGGTAGAGCATCCGCCTCTCACGCGGAGGGCCCGGGTTCGAATCCCAGGTCGAGTCATACCAAAGACTTTAAAAATGGAACCTTTTGCCGTTGTGCGTGATGCTCCGCATAAGCAATGGAGTAAGGGAAAACAAGCCAGTGAGCCACAACTGGAAAAAAAGACCGTGGTAGGCTCGACTTGAACCAATTGGTAGGAAACTGGGCCGTTAAACCTCATCTAACAAACTAACTAACCCACACAATATTGCCTCGAGCAATTTAAACTTAGTTCAAGCTACTGTCTTAGAGGTGTACGAGACAGGAGACTTGGTTTAAAGTGGAGGAGGGGCTAGAAGTTAACTTAGTAAGGAGCCTGGAATTGTTAAGGGTACTGTCTTGGGTGAGCTTGGAGAGACTTCAACATTCACTTGAAAGTTTCCTTTGATTTGAAGAGAATCTTTTATTTTCATAACAAAAACTCTTCAAGCCTTTACTTGATTCATATATACTTCCAATCGTAATACTTGATAATCAATTATTAATATTTCGTCTTTGAGTTTGTTCAGCCAGATAATTAATTTTAATAATTCATGGCATGATTTCTCTCTGTGGAGTTGGAATGGAATGTTGATGGCCCATAGGAATAAAGCAATAGTTTAGAGAATTGATGGTAAAAGCAAATGAGGGAATATATAATATTCAAAAAAAAAATCGTTTCATTGTAAAAAAAAAAACTTGTCCATTAAACTTCACAAGACATTTATGACAGAATATATTTACCTTGAAGTAAAGTGACCATGATAAGAATATATGGGGACCAAAATGTTTGAAAAATAGTTTTGACTGATATGAACTCCACAATGGCAAGAAAGAAAAATATACCTTTCACTGAAAAATTTGAAACTTTGGACGCAACCCTAAATTATTCGAGACGGGACTCTTTGAAAGAAAAGGTAGCACAGTTAAGAAGAGGGATAAAACTGATAAAATAATCGTATATTAGAGGAAATGCCCATTAGCTATAATTGAGAAAACTCCAACCACAACTAATCCTCTGAGCAAATTAACTGTGCAGCTCAACTTCCTGGCAGGCATGAAACTTATCTTGACTGATGAGAACTTGTATTGTTGAAATGTTTTTCCCCTGGAAGCTATTTCGTCCCCTTCAGTACCTTGTCTGGCTACGGACTTGGGTAGAATCCGTCTCATCTTCTGTCAATACCTCGGTTTGAATGAGTTCCTGAAATTTCGACGAAGAACATCAAAGTGCTGCTAGCTTCCAAACCTGCAGTCTGCCCCTTAATCATTGGCAGGCCTTGTGAAATCAGGAGGGTTTGTGCATAAGAAATTTGGCCTCTCTGATTTAGCAACGTACTTCTTCACCGTGAAGTTCAATGGTGTTATCAGCCACCTACAGATATTATCTTCCCGGCATCACAGTGCTCTATTTTGAAGATGATATAATTATTTTTATTTGTCGGTAACCTTGCGTAATCCTGTACGTCTTTCGGGGGAGGGTGGAGAAGGTCAAATACCCTCGGCTTCGGCTGTTAATATTGGCACTGCACGGCGGAGTTTGTCGTGATCACATAGTGAGGGCAACACTTAGTAAGCTATTACACTTTACATGAACCATATCTTTCAGGGACACCACCATCATCCAATATGAATAGTAAGGCAACACTAGAACGATATGATTACATTGACAGCGTTCCTTTGGTTAAAAATTGCAAAGAATCACACAAACTTTGTAGTACGTAGATGCTATGATGGCTACTAGTATATTTAAGCGTCCTAGGGTTGAACTAGTCCTCATCAAAGGCACATTACGTTTATAGCCGGTCGCCGAAAGTAAAGTGAGCTGTAGAGAACGACCATAAAGAGTCCTTTACTGAGGACTGGGGCTAAAAGCGACCATTACATTATCTCTTGCATGATTTTGTGTTAGTCGATTGTAGGAAATTAACACTGCATGTAGGCCCTAAAACGATGTGTTCCTACTTTTGTGTAAACCAATCTGGTCAAAAGGCACGTTCTCTCAGAGTCCAAAACCGTAACCTTAAGTCCGTTGTACTTTATACTACTGAAGTGGAAAAAATCACTCGACTGGTTTTTGTTCAAAATGTGCGCTAGTAGACCATTTCGGTTGCTTCACTACTTTCAGACTGTAGGAACCGGTTGGCATAGCCTGAGAATATATACGCAAGAACCAGGCGCGGATCCAGGATTTTGAGAAAGGGGGCGCACACACTGGGTTGGCGCCAGGAAGCTCGACAGGGGGGCTGGGCCGGCTGATCTAGGATTTTCGAGGACCTTTTTTATTGCTTTTTTGCAAAATCGTTGATAAAAAATCGTTGGTCATCGAAAAAAGGGGGCGTGCTCCGGGTGCACCGGGTGCCCCCCCCCCGTATCCGCGCCTGAGAACATATTCATGTTATGGTCTGCGCGTGTAAACGCTGGCGCTGTTGCTCACAGAAAGTAAATGCATCTACTTTTCATTGTGACGACAGTTTACGAGCGCCTTATCTACTCTTTTGCCAACCAGACGTGACGTCACTTGTTGGTAAACATAAATGTATGTGACCGTATCAGAGAAATCCTAAGCTTAGGATTTCTCTTGACCCTGTGCATATGACACCACAGAAAAGAAAGTGTTCCCGCCTCGGCTTAGGTAAGTGCGTAGCCTTACAACGCATACTACTAGAGCAAATGCAGACAGCTAATTTTTGTAACGTTTGGATACGCGCCTAAGTCTATGTGCACGTGAGAATGCATGCTACGTTCGGCCGGTACAGTATATGTATCAAAGACACATTTTATTTAGCTAGCTTCATCAGCGAGTTTTCGATTTCAGGACGGAGAGCTAAACGGACGCGCACGCAGGTTCCCGTCCTGATTATCAAGCTAGGCCTTTCGATCGTTTAGATGACAGGAGGCAGAGTAGCTAGAATGACGTCATAACAAATACAGACGCGCGTCCTGATTTGTTACCTACTATAAGTTGGTTACGTAGCATTGCAAGTCAACATTCAGTATAGCAGCAAATTCAAGAATAAGATCACAGAGAAATGTTAGAATATACAATTAAAATGTGAACTTTTTTGCTATCATAAGACACCCATAATTCTTGGTTTAATACGGAAACAACCATAAGATGTTTTTGTAACCATAGTCTTGTTTGCCATGTCCTTTTTTCAAAATAACGTCACAAAGACACGTTAGTGCGGACCAAGGGAATTGCCATGGCAACTCTCGTATCGTCCTGTTTCTAGACCGAACGTTAAATCGGCCGACGACCGTTCTGAAAATCAACACGACGCAGTGATATTCACTTCTGCTCATGCGCAGTCCACTTTTGTGCTGCGCGTTCCGTCCTCTTCGTCTACCGTCCTAAAATCGTAAACTCCCTATTAGGGTGTTCACGCTTACGTCACTGGTTGGCATTGGTTGGCATAGAGCATGCGCAAAAACAAATGCGTGTATGTTCGGTGTTGCGCGTGTAAACTCTCTCCTCTAACATGACATCGGGGTGACGTCAATTTACAGCGTATAGACCTTATGCATATGACGTCATAGAACAGAATGTGCGCCCTCTTAAGGAAGCAGACGCGTATCATTGCAACCTACACCAACAAATGCAGACAGATGATTTATGTACCAGTGGGCATACCTGCGTAATTCCATCAAGCACGCGTGCGAATTCTATAGACCTTATGCATATGATGTCACAGAGCAGAAAAAAACCCTCGTTTGGAGGAAAATCGCGTAGCATTGCAAGTAACACCAACGATGCAGACAGCTGATTTGTTAAACAGTCGTGTACGCGCGTGAGCCTCCTACACGTGCGCGCAAAATCTACGCCATTCGTGCACGTGTGCTTCATTGTTTTCCTCCAAAATAACGTTCGCGTGACGTCAATGCATAAGGTATATGGGGTCGGTCGGTGACATGTCACTTCTCCATGACGACGATGTGTTGGAGTGAAAACAAATGTATTGCACGTATTCTGCATACAGTATAGTCTAGGGATTGTTTTCACTCCAGCAGTGTAGCGCATAAAGTGTTCCCACATGGTCATACTGTAAAATTAGAAAAAGGAGTTAAATGAAGACACCATATGAGTTAAGTAAAAGTACTGACGCTTCGGACTTAGACCTTTATCAAAGTGGCATATACATTAACGACTACATTTGAACGAAAATTACAATAAAAAAGACGCGCACAGCAAAGTGCGTTAAGTGAAAGTGGGCACGCTAGCCTGGACAAAGAAAGATAAGGCGCACCTCATTGTTACGTGAAAATGCAGACGAGATAGAATCAAAGGCGCAAGCCTATACATGACTATGATAAAACGCACATAGAAGTTACGTCAAAATAGACGCAAAATAGAGTTCAGTAAAAATGAAACCTTGAGAAATAGAATAACAAGGCGAGGTGAAGCTATGAGAAGAGATAAAGGAAGGGGACGCAAAAAGTTAATACGTAAAGCTAAAAAGCTAAAAAATAATTTTTGAGGGAGATAAGACTTGAAAAATAAATATAAAAATATGAGGTAGGTCTACTGAGTCATAGTGGGAAGTTGAAAGGATCGGAACGAGGAACTGATGCCGTTGGGGTGAAGAGTCACGAGATGGTATATAAGACGCTCCACCATGGTTTTTCTGTCCCGATCTCCTCTACAAGATTTTAATATGCAAACCTTTAAATCATCAATGGTATGACCGGGAGAGTTGAAATGGGTAGCAACCGGCAATCCAGCGCTTTGGATGCGGATGGAACGCAAGTGTTCTGTGAATCTGTCCGAGAGACGTCTTTTAGTTTCACCAATGTATAGCTGGCCGCAGCGGGAACAGGACAAGGCATAAATGATGTTAGACGAGATACAGTCAGTACTTTTACTTAACTCGTATGGTGTCTTCATTTAACTCCTTTTTCTAATTTTAACTGTACACCGACGCATAACTACATGGTCATACTGTAGTCAGTTATTGTTTTCACTCCAAAGTTGCTAGGGTAACGAAAAGACCCGGATGGTCGACCGACCATGGGATTTCACTGACGTCACGTGATCGCGCGTCTGTTTTGAAGGGCAAACGTCCACTGTGTCACCATAACTTCCATGGGGTCCCAGAGGTATATGTGATTATGCCGTGCGCATGCACTGTAAATACGCTTACTGGGTTTGTGTTTTGCCCTCCAGTGCCTGCAAATTCAGATCGCGTGATGTCACATGAAATCCCACTGTAAGGGATTTCATGTGACGTCAAAGGTCAGGTTGCCGATAAAAATATAAATGTATGACATATTTATACATCAGTAATGTGAACAAACTGCTGTACAAACGCGTAGTACTTGTTTTCATGGACTTGTCGTTGTAACTCGATTGTGACGCCACGGCCACCCCTGCCCATTGGTATGTGACAAACTTCTGACACAGTAGACGTCACAATGAGCGGCTTTTATCTGTTTCGCCATTTTGGACGTCAAACAGAACACGCACAAGAACTGTAAACAGCATCGGTCAAAGCTAAAAGTATTTTGTACCTTCTTTTCAAAGAACAGTTTCTTCACTAAACTGTTAGAACTTGATTGTACGTACGGGTGAGTATAGCCTACGTGAAGGCTACATGTGTTGGGTGTAAATGCTTTGTAAATATCACATAGAAAAAAAAACCACATCTTAGTTGCTAACCGCATATGAAGTGAGAAACCCCATAAACCCATAATTGATCATAACTTACAACTGTAGGCCCTGCGATTTCCTTCCGATTATTTAACAGACGCTCGCCATCATCACGGAAACATTCCTTGAAAATATTATTATATATTATACTTGAAAAAAGTTAAATCTGTGACCAAAATTTTTGTACACTCGCTACATGTTGCGTGTGAACATTCTAACGTTGAACGGTTACTGACTTAGCTTTGTTGTGAAATTTATTTGTGACGTCATTGAAGAACCACTATGGGGTCGGTTGGTATCCGGGTTTTTCTGTCACCCTAGTAACTTTGGAGTGAAAACAACAACTGACTACAGTATGAACAATTACGCGCTACTCTGCTGGAGTGAAAATAATCCCCGGAGTACACACATGCCGAATACGCGCAATACATAGGGTCCAGCTGTGCGCACACATGTACATATTTTACTTTGCAAAAACTTAGCTCACGTAGCGTGAAGCTCAGGGTGACGGTCACCTAGTCTTGATGGAGTCATAAAACTTCTGTGACGTCACGTGATACATTTTTGTAAAGTACGTACTATGACGTGAGACTTTCATGCGTAGTTTGTTTTAAACAATTCACCTTGTTTACATACAACGGCGGTTATGGCTATTGCTGTATCTTTTTTCGAGTGGTGTACACGCTGTCACGGAAGACCAAAATATACTTATTTTTGCATAGATGCATCGTTAACCAAGTTGCAAAATTTACGCCTAAGACGGAAGCTTGCATAGGTGAAAATGTTAGAATACATCGACGAAGGTGAAACTTATCACCTATTTGACGACAACCTGACAAAAATTGAAACACTACTGGATGAAGGTGTGAATATCGCGAAACAACTTGGAATCCAAAGCGTGAAATGGAACGGTTTAACGGTGAGCAAACCGAACCTTGTTAACAGCCTTGGCTTAAATTATAGTATTATACCCACTCTTTTAAAAGAGAGAAAACTGAGAGATAATAACGTTTGTTCAGAGTGCATCAGATCATCACAATTCAAACACGAATGCTACTCTACCACCGTTTATCCTCGATGTGACCTTTACTGATTTTGCAATGTATTAATTGAAAATGTCTTGATCAGGTAAAGAAACGGAGGGGACAGCGTGACTAATTTCTTTAGGCCTGTGTGAAAGTCAGTGCAAATCGATACGGCTGTTATCCCTTCAGCAAAATGCAATTAGGCCTAAACCTAGCGACATAGCCAAGGTACAGTAGCCTAGGCTATAGCTATATAGCCTATCTTCCGTGATGTTTTGGGAATTAATAGTGTGAAATATCCCAGCAAGGAAATTTTGTTTAATGTATCAGTGCTGGAAACGAACCTCCGGAGTTACCGAACCTCCTAGGCTTCGGCCTAGCCTATAGAGGATCTGGTTTGTACTTGAAGTTGAATTGTCACTGGCGATAAAAAAATACTTAGCCTAGCCTAGGATAGTAGGCTATGGGAAAAGAATGGAAACCCCTCTATTTTCAAAGCGTGTGTTTACGGTACAAAGAGAGAGTACTCGGCACCAGAGATTGTTGTTTTACTCATCTCTGTCTGCAACATATTTCTGAAGTTTCAATAATTATTGAACGTCTCATTTTATTCGTTATGCTTAGCTTTGAAACACGTCCACCCTAATTAAGATGCCACATGAGGGCACTGGAGTGGCTGGTGGGTCCTCACAGCTTCGTGAGTGGTCATATGTGGGGAGAATTAGATGGTTATACTTGAACTTTAAAGGGTAAAAACAGTCTTAAAGGGAATAAATAATTATACCGTTATATCCTTATTCATGAATGGCTCGTTAAGATCACGTGACAGTAGACTAGGTCTATGTTGTAAACAGATTTGTGTCATGAAGTTTTCAATAGTTAGCCTTCTTGTAATGCGTTCTGCGTTTATTCTGAAAGATTAAACTTAAAGGAGTTGTAAGATTTTTGTGATGAGTTTGGGGTAGGCCTAACCGCTTATTTTTTTTTTAAACTGAAGGAACGGAATTTTATCATTTGAACTTATTTCATCTTTATTAATTTTATCGGATACTAAAAAGGTGAATATTATTTCTATGCCCACTATAGCTGTCCATAGAAGATTTCCTACAACGAGCAAAGGCTGGGTATCTTTTCAAACCATCCGAAGAGGAAATAAAACAGTTTCTGCAAGATGAAGGTATCTAAAGCTATTTTATCCTAATGAAGACATTACTACGATAGTAAAAAAATGCCAAAAACATGACTCAGGACAATAATTTTATTTTACATGCACTAAAGCACCGCTTACCTTTAAATGGTTTTCCCTTTACATCGTTATGACTTATACTGTGTACTTTGCTATGAGAAGGCTGGGTCGTGCTCCCAATCCTCCTCTGAGACCGCCATTCAATGTCCTACCCGAACAGGCTTTAAGGCCGGGTCACTCTTCAGCGATTTTCAGTCCGAAATCCGATCCAAATTTTTCTAAATCGGACTGATAATTTTTTTTTTCTCAGACTTTGTTCTCAAGATGCTCACGCTATATCGTTAGCTTATCCCAGTTTGTCTCACGATAAACTGTTCTACTACCATTATATAACTTATATCGCTCAACAGAGCGATACATGTTCGAAAATCAGTCCGATTTTCGTACGCGTGTCCGATAAACGCTGTGTGTCGATGTGACGTCACGAAATAATTAGTTTACATCTCATTTTCGTAGTCCTCTGATACAAATCACATATTTACACAGGTTGGCACATTTTTGGCTCTTGGATGGAGAAGATTTTAACTAAAACTACCAAAAATAGGACGGTAATCCTATCCAAAATCGCTCAAATGTGACCCGCGCTTTAGTCATTATTCCTAACCGTCAGGGATCGGAGGTTCCTTGCTCTGCACCACTGTTCGGCAGCAGAACCGAGGAAAGACCTCAAACAGCAGAGGTCTATTGTGCATTCTAAAAAAAAAAGAGTGAAATTCACTCCAAAAAGAATTTTCACTCCACTCCGGGTGAAATTCACCCTTCCTTAGGAGTGGTCACTTAATTCACTCCTTTTGGAGTGAATTTCACTCTTTTGCTTTAAGAGTGTAACATCGCCAATTAGAATCCCCCCGACATGGGTGTCCGGAGGGGGAAAGGGGGCACTTGCCCCACTAGAAAACTTGAAAAAAAGACTTGAAGAAAAAATAACAACTTTTTGGTGATATCGCTAGAAAAATTCCAGAACATGAAATTTCAAAATAGAAAAAGATTGTATGCAACTCACACGGTCGGGGAAGTGCCATTTTCAGAGATCTGGGGGGCATCTCGGCCAAAAATTTTCTTGGCGCTTCGCGCCTAACTATGGTGGCTTAGACAATTTGCCTGCAGTTTTCGCCCCCCTCAGCCCTGGCAAATTCCTGGCTACACTCCTGTAAAAGGCGCCAACATTTAACAATTAAGCTCTTTTCTGGGAGCAAAAAATTTCCATGGTTTGATCGATTAAAACTTTTGTCTCTCGCTGAAGTTTTTTTTTTCTGCGGACGCCCATGTACCCCTTTCAGCATCACTGCATTGCGGATAGCCTTACTGAACAAACAATTTAGAGTCTCCTGGAAAGTTCCAGGTGGTTTCACCGGGATTTTATCGGCGAGACCTCTCCATTACTCTACATACCATCAGTAACGTCGTGAGAGCCCACACAAAATTTTCGTTCGTGACCCCGGGTGCCCCATACCTGAAATCTGGGGGGATAAAACTAGGAACAAACAGACCAGACATAGATCGTTTTGGCAAGAGGACCCGGCCACAGTCACTTTATCAGCCAATCGGGGGACTAAAATTACATGTTCTGAAACTAAATGCTTACAGGGGTGGCCCCAATGGGGGCGGGACAAGGACCATAACAACCCGGTTAGGAAATCCCCCAGTCGGGAGAGTTTTCCAGTTGCTTAGGGGTGCCATGATAGATAGGAATATAATGGCCGACGTCAAACTATCGCAGGCTAACCCGACGGTTAACACGGCTTTCTCTCAAGGATGACACATTCTTTAACAAAAACCCCTTATTTTCAAATTTTCTATCCCACCGCCAATTTTTATCAATGAAACCCAAAATTTTCAAGCTTTCTTCAAGAAACCCCCGATTTTTCGTTAAGCAATTTTGGGGATAACCCGTAGCCTTGGTCGGGGCTTCGGATTGTTTCCCCCACCCCGACGGGGAGCTTGTCATCTAAGTGGCAAATGCTGTGCCAATTACCCTGCATTTTTGCGTCGTGCTAAAGGAATAACATTTAACAGGAGTATGGCGTAATTACAGGGAGACATATTCCAGTATAGGTGTAGAAAATTTTGTATTTTTCTAGGAAAAAGGTACCATATGCTTATTTTGGGGGAAAACATGGATTATTATTTCGAAAAAAGTGCTGCAGCCCCCCCCCTTTCACTAATTAAAAGTAGTTGGTACACTTATATATTTCAGAATTATTGTTCCAACATCTACTTCCAAGGGCTGTAGGACTAATGCAGCCATGAGTCCTCCCTATTTAATACACCTCTAGAATTGCTTACACGTCACTGTCTCATTCTGTGTTAAAAACCTTTTAAAACTGCCTTATTCAACGTGCATCCAAGAACGTATAAGGATACTTCATTAAGCAGTGGTTCCGAACGTGGCGGTCGAGTAGGCCGAACATCCCCTCCTTAGGTGCACTTCAAAGTTATCGAGTAACCAGTTATTAGGAAATCACAACAGTGTTAAATTTCAAAATATTTCCTGGTGAGGGCCTGCATTCCCTCCACCAGTGGCTACGGCATGGGGGGGGCATGTTTCAATTTTACTTGCCACTTTTTCCTCGAATTTCAGCATATATTGACAAAGGTGCCAATTGTAGGTAATTGTAATATAATAGATAATTTCTGCAATGTTAAAATAAGTGCAATTTAAATTGAAGTTTCGGCTATACCAATCTCATTATCACTACCTGTTGGACGCCTTGAGTGACATAAGTCACGATGTATGACCCTTACCATCCATCTTTCTCTCAATCCACAAGACAGGCCCCTTACAGGGTCAAAAGGGCCTTGAGTTAGTTACTTTTGAAACACAAAATATGGCCAAAAGGTAATCTGTAAGTGCCCGTTAATAAGCTGTTAAAGGCTCTTGTACAAAAAGAACATTGTCAAATGCTCCATTCTCATGCCGACAGTTTCTTAAATACCCCATAGCCTTCGGGGCCTCGCCCAGAGCCCCACTGCGATCTTACTCGGGATCCCATCATGAGCTAGAGTAGGACCTTTAGACTTCATGCCCTTGGCGGACTACTTAACACTGCAGGAGGCCCCGTCCCTCCCTACCCCGGACATCTGTCCTGCTCCCCAAAAAAGTTTCGACACGCCTGACCTCGATCACGGTTTTTCGCCTTCGTTAATCGCTAGTGAAGGATTTGTCACAACTAAAGGAAGTCCCCATCATTCTTGCACTACCCTCGAAAAAATTCAGGCCTTGAAGGGCAGTTGTTTTACAACGCTAAGCGACCACAAATGTGGGAGAAGCCTATGTGGCTTATAAAATTACAACATCACGTCGGGTGGCTAACCAACTCAACAATTTAGGTCAAATTTGGTTTCTTTTGAAAAGCCAGTTCAGATGGGAAAACCGAAGATTGCTCTTAGATGAAAAATCCACCGTACTTTGACCCGGCCAGGGATCGAACCCCGAATCTCCCTGTTGCCGACCTCCTTCGCTTCAAATGCCACGGCCTTTATCCACTCGGCCACAGCACCGGAAAAATGCATTTATACCCTTCATTTCACAATGTTCTTAATATTTTTGGTTTTATTATATGTATACTATGTGATAGATGTGGGGACGTTTGCCTTACTGCATTGGGTGAAAAGGGGTTGATGAGCTAAAACAGGCGGGAACCACTGCTTTAAAGCTTCATCTCATAATGTCATTTTAAATACCGGTACTTTGCGACCTGCCAAGAAACGTTGCTTTCTGGGGTTCTCTCTGGAGCGAAGCCAAGAACCTCACCAAAGACCATACAGCCGCGATAGCTCCACAAACAGAAAAAGGAGTTGTTAAGTGCTAGAACAACTTCCACTCAGTTTTCGTTTTATTTTTATATTTTTTACCATTTTCTTTGCTATAATGAACACTTTCTGCGCGCTCCTCGCACCATCCCGAGCGGTCTGAGCTCGAACTAGCGGACCCTTGTGTATCATTTAACGCTGATTTAGAAAGTCTGTTCATCCTATGAAGCTTATGATTTAACGGCTCTCAGAACCCACTCGCACACAAGGCTTCTCTTTTTTCAAATTTTGCCGGCAAGGCCCGGATCATCCACTGTGGATGAGCTATCGGTACTGTTTTGTGTCTCTCCCTCAGTGGCACACCTCGTAAGTAGTTGTCTAATCGTTATTTCCTTTTGGGCGGCATGTGAATGGAATTATTATTCCAAAGCCCAATGCAACCTCTTACATTATATGTCGACCCCACCTATAACCAATGTATTCGTCTTTCGTCCGAGTTTCTCTACAGGGAAACAAAACAATGTCAAAATGTGAATTTTGCAGTCTGTTTGGTGCGCATCTACTGTCTTTTGCAGATAGTTAAATGGTAAATTCTAATCATTGTTAACATCAGAGATCTTTCCGCTGGTAACCCACAGGACCCCACTAGGGGCCCGCAAAGAACATCAAGTCCCCATGCATATTTTGTAACACTTCACGCTCCCAAGAAACATTCAGGGTCGCTAAAAAGATGAGCCCCGCGATCTTTCAAATTTGGATTCTGGTGAGGCCACTGACCACCAAGATAACTCCACCTTATCTTATGCTCAAAGCCTCAAACCCAAACGAGTATTTTATCCGTATCTCTCCACAGTTTCGTTTCAAAGGTTCCGCAAAAAGTGGTATCAGAGCAGAATTGCCTCCATGAAAGCAGAGAATGACAAACTTAGAGAACGGGAAAATAACTCCATCCTCTGTGGAAGCCAAGTTCGCTCTCAGATCAGGGAATATAAAAAAGGTGCCTTCATTTCAGACCGATCTTTGAGCGGACTCAATCAGACACTCACACGGCTACAACTGGAGCAAGCCCAGCTCCAGGAAGCATTAAGGGCTGAGAGACAAAGCAAGGAGGCGATCAAACACGATCTCGATTGCCTTGAGGAGCTTTGTCAGGAACTTCATGAGAAGAACGTCGAATTTGTCAAAGAATCTCAAAGACTGGAGAATATCGATCGAACCTTCAAACAGAACGAAGAACTTAACAAACTGACCTTACAGAGCAAACTTAAGTCACTGACGAGAAAAATTCAACGAATATCCACATCAGATGACTGAACGTAAAATAACCTTAGTTATCAGTTTTACTTTTTCATAAACACGTTGCTGGGCATCCCTACCCTGAAAGTTAGACCCACGGTACTAGGTATATTACAATCATTTAGTAATGTAAAAAACTGCCATAGGCTCTTTTGGCAAACGGGATGGGGACGCTTTATCATTGAGTCCCAGTGTGACCTGTTTCTGCATTCCATGTTCCAGGGATCGCATACCAGCCTTTAAGTTAAGAGTTCCATCTTAATGATTTCCACAATACATATACAACAGCTACAGCAAAAAAAAAATACATACATACATACATACATACATACATACATACATACATACATACATACATACATACATACATACATACATA
>WURT03013815.1:0-16224 GCA_009936505.3 Holothuria glaberrima | reverse complement strand
CATTTCTAAGGAAATTTAATTTTCATTATTTATAATCGGTGACCTACAAACAGTTCTGAGCGAAATTGAAACTGTTGTCCTTCATTGTTGTGTTGTAAAAAGTGCTCTCTTACACTGTAAAAATAGTGCTGGTTTTCGGCCTATAACCTAAGTTCATTATGGAAGACTTGTAATTAAACAGTTTTTAAGTACATGTCTCCCTTTGTTTGTGTTGTCACCACATTATTTTTTGCGTGTATGGTACAATAATTAACATGTTTTGATAGCCTATCATTGATAGCAATAAATTACAACCTTTTGACTGATTTACAATATAATGTCATGATAAAGTAACAAAGTTACTTTCCTTTCTGTAAAGTTTATTCCAGTTATAGTACTATAACATAAGTTCCAAGTATCACCCATCAAGGACATGCTCCCCAACAACGGAACGGACGTGCGCTAACTGTAACGGCCCCACTCAGCCTCAAGTAAGGCCTGTCCAATCTATAGGATTGCAGCTAAGAATCAAGCCCGACTAACCCCTACCCATAAACCTCCGCCTCATGTCCTTGAACTCGAGCGCTTGGCCCTGCCCAGCCCCCAGCGTCCAGCCCGCCCGCCACACCACCCACCATGCATCCCCCACCTCCCCACCCTACCAACCGTACAATAAATAAGTACGCGCAATGTGAAAAGCATAGGATATGGGACTAACCTTGGCCTGCCCTCTTTGGGCAAAGCTTGTTGCGCCCTCCCTGTCTAACGGCGCTGTTGGCCAGTGCAAGTGATTCTCAGTGTCAAAGCGGAAAGTCAGAGGAACAAGCTTCCTCACCTCTACTAATTATGGTGTTGGATTTTATTAATGTTCGATCACCAACAATATACTGCTGTATAGGCTGTGTGTCAGAACAAAGGAATGAACAGGGCTGACCATCTACCCTAATCCTAATTAGGCCACTATCTCCTCTGCATGTTCCCCTTGCTAGCTGCTTCATTGAAGAAAGGCGATATTTGTTTGCATATCAGTGTCCTAATGGCTAAGGTTACAGTCCTTCAAAGAAAGTTAAGTAATAGTGACGCAGTGGTTTTCTCGGGTTTTTATACCTGTAGTTTTAGCTGAGAGTGAAAAGAACTTGAAGCTAGCTTGAAACGGTGTCCAGCAATAGTCTTGGAATCTGACCGTCAATGTTTGTAAGGTTAAAGGGTTAGATATTTTAGAGGTACAGTTTGAAGAAAACCTGTCTTTTATATTTGAAGTTTCTGAAGATTTTCGTTATTTTAGTGTTCCAACTTAATAAGATCCAGGGGGCATTGATCGTCTTCTAATTAAGTCCCATAGTCTCAGTCTATCAATTGATGTGCAGTATATTGTCATTATTTGATCAAATAGTTTTACCTGTTAAATATTTAGTTGTGAAATATGAGGTTTCGAAGTTTATAACTAACAGAGTCACTCCAACTGAAGATTTTCTTTAGAAGTATTCTCAGAGTGAACAAGTATGCATCTGTATGTTATTGTTTATGGGGAGAGTCGAAGTTATACTTTATTATCAAGGTTAAGGGTCCTTTTGTGGTAGATTAACGATGATGTGCATTAACTGTCTTGTGTGATGTAAATGTTTTTAGAAACTTTAAATAATAAAGAAATTTGCTCATCTCTTTGCCTTTTTAAAGTATATTCAGTTTTTAATTGACCAGAGCTATCATACATGTGGAACACCGCAATCATGATCACCAAAGTTTTCTCTCGAATAGCACTATGTTTACACTTGAATGTCTTAAAAGGTTAAAGATGCAGATGGTAAGTGCATTTATGGAAAAAGAGTGGCTAATTTGGGGAATTTTTAATTTACAAAATTTTTAAAAAGTTTAAATTTAGAAAAAATTCGTGGCATGCGTAAACGAATACACTTTTGTAAATTTCGTGGCAGAAATGTTAAGATACAGTAACTACAATATATGAAAATACTATTGAAAATGAAATAAATTTATGTTGTGCACTAGGAAGGGTATTTATGATGAGCTACAGTATCTGCAATTGAAGTGATGCATTTGCAAATATTAGAAATTCGTACATAACACCTTTATTAGAAAACTTTTTAACTGTTTCAAATTGCAATTAAGAAAGATAATAGTAGATTTAGTTCGTTTAGAAAAGTGACTTAGAATAGCTTAGGGCCAGGATTGGTAACAACGAGGTTAAGGGCTTTTGATTCTCAGGTTGGGACTGGAATAAGCACTTTTCCTTTGTTTCTTCGGTACTTTTGTAACTTCACGGCTGAGACACCTAATGATTAGTAGAGCATTTACTGAACATTTATGATTAAAACGATACACCAAAGGCATTTCAGACTCTAATTTGTAAACACAACAAAGTTTCAGCAACATCGTTGCCCTTATCAAGTTTAAAACACACGGGAGTCCGCTTTAGATAGTACTCCGAAGGCAGTGTAACAGAGAAGAAAGCTTTAAAATCTTCCAACTTGAAAGTAGACACATCAACAAGGAACCACTGGTGCATGCCAAGAGTAAAACACACACACGCATTTTATGCCCTCAATGGCCTCTGAGAACTTGTCTTTTGCCATTGGCTTTTCATATCTTGCCATTTATCCTGCCTGTTCAATTCTGGTCTCTCTATTCTAATATGCTCAGCCTTGGCGCAACATGAGAGTAAATTAGAGTCTGAAATAGCTTAGATGTATCGTTTTAATATTAATTGCTTTGTTTCTTCTGTTTTTATCTATGTTTTGTCAAAATCTTTGTTAAAAGTAATAAGATGTTTATTGTTTTTTGTTTTGGTGGAGGGGGCTCTTACACCCCTTTTAGAGAATGAAAAAAGAATAACCTGAAAATGACTTATGCGAGAGATAAAGGTGGTTTACATTGCCAATAAAATTTGTCAATTGTTCTAAGGGACACCAATACGTCTAATTTTTCATCATAATTTCGTGGTGAACTAATTCAGCCTAATGACGATTGAGCATCAGGATGGAGAATATATTAACGGATTAAACTTAAAGTTGAAGGATCCATCGCTTTTCTTCGTAACTGAGTTTTCGTCAAAAAAGTAAAAGTTTAAGTGGTAACATTTAGATAGTAAACGTAATTTACATAAACTTACGCACAATTGCTACAGACTAATATATAAAGAGTAAGATTTCATTCAGAAATTCTTGTTGTCCTGTACTTTTTAAACATACTTTCTCTCTGGCAAATTACAAACTTGGCAACGCACTTAGTATATTCCGTATATTCTTCAAAATGCTCCTGGAAGCTTCAGGGTCCTAACCACGGCAGCGAAGTGCAAATTCACCATGACACCTTTAAAAAGTGCCCTGTAAAAGCATTGAATGGGCTCAGAGTTGTTGAATACAAGAGAAAGAGTCCCTATAACCCGACCATTCTGAAGTAGCAGCCGAGATGATCTTTACATGATCAATATTTTTATCTTCTGAAAATTAAGTACCGTATTTCGGAAACTGGTCAGTTTCCTAATTTTGTACCTACGTCAAGAATCTCCTTAACCGCCTCCTCTTATAGGGCATTACCCTTATCCCCAAAATTTCCACGAACACGACCTTATCCTGAGAGTTTCAGAAGCGTATTCTATCCCTGGTTTGTATTATTTGTCATATTGCAGAAACAGAAAAAAAAAGATATTGCACCACGCCTGAATAATTATTTTTTGGCTACATTTTAGAGTAACATAGAAATTCTGATGCAGATGGTATTTGACGTCACTTTTCGTACTCATGCTACTAAACCTTTGGCTATGGCTTGACGTGACGCAACATCATTCTAAATCCCTGCACGAGTGAGTTAAACTTACGAACGTATTCCACCAGTACACAAATCGGCTGTCTGCATTAGTTGGCATAAGCTGCGATGATAAGCTTGTCTCTATTGGATGTTGCACTTTCTGTCCTGTAGCAAAGATATTCTAAGCGTAGACTCCTAACTTACAATGAGGTGTTGACTCCCCACGGTGAGAAAATACCGGGGTGAAAATATTGACCACTCTTCATTCTTTTGAAATACAATCAAACAAAATAATCTTTCTTTTTACAAGTATAACCACCTTTTTCACGAGGAACATGTTAACGAAAAAAGACATCACCCCTTAACATACTCCATTTATCATCAATTTACCATAATTCATGTACAATCTTTCCATTGTTGCATCTATATTCAAATCTTCCATAAAGTTCTATGATAAATCTCTTCTTATATCTAAAGACAAGATAAAGTGATATTAATCAGGTAAAGCCTAGAAAATATGCGGCAAAATGAAAGAAGTAAAACACTGTGGTTTACTTGTTTTCGTTAAATTTTCCTCATATTTGTCCAATATGTTGCACCGAATTGCATCTAAGTAGCCCGGAATGCCCAAAAATGCCTTCCCTCTCATTAGTTTCTTCCCTTAGGTCGGTGGTCCTAACCAACGCTTAGCCCTGAAAGGCAAATAAGGACACTTGCTAAACTACGGCAGCTGGTAACATCGGAACAAAGTCTTAGTAATGTTTTAAAGTCTCTCCGTTTAATTGTTTTGTTTTTCCTACAAGTGCGTTTCAATACAGCATGTTATTTTAGGAGTGCAAGAATTGTAACAAATAGTTCCAGACTTTGTCCCAGATGACCAGAATATTTCGTTATCTCATAGAATTTATTGTTTACTTTCCCCATTCTTATCATATTTAATAAAGCCTGAGGTAAAATTTTAGTTATTACCGTTGGTTTACTTTGAATACTGTCGTAGTTTTCTTAGAACACTTAAAATAAAGCTTCCACGATTTGTGCTGGTCAATTAAAATTGTTAAATTTAACTTATAAGAAAGTATCCCCAAAACAATATTTTTCAAATAAATAAGGAAATATATCAATTTAATTTGCTGTAAGATTTAGCCTTAAAGTGACCTAAATTGGACACTTTATGCCAACGTCTAATTGCATGCGAAATATCAATTTTGGTCACTATATTAATTAATATATAATAAACAGTAAAATTGTGCTTAGAAACATCATTCTTTAGGGTAACAGTTATAAAACTACAATCAACTTTGGCTATAGACGCCGTAATTGGAATTGATAGAGAGGTTTTATTTCAAGTATGAAAAACCTTAAATAACAGTAAATGTAGAATGTCTGCTAAAGAGTAGAAAGAGAAGTTCCAACTTGGTTTTGTTTTTCTTTCTCTGTTTATGAATATTTCAACGAAAGAACTGTGTCTCTGTTCTGAGTATAAACAGACGTGTTGTGTTTTACATGGCAAAGATAACAAGTACAAGAAAAAAAAAAACAAAAACTGCATACGCAAGACTTGAAATGCACTAAAGTGGTCCTCCCTAAAGCATTGCGATACACTTTTGCTTCAGTTTCTCAGCAGATTAACGTGTGCCCATCTTACAACTGGAGGAAAATGAGAAATGAAAGTCCCTTAGCTTAAATGGCTTTTGCTATCTCATAAGCCCATGTTTCTCAGCCTGGGGTCCGTGAAATTTATTTGGGGGTCCGTGAAATTTATTTGGGGGTCCGTGAGGGCAAAAAGTCCTCAGGGGGTCCGTGAGAAAAATAAGGGTCCGAAAAAGCCAAAGAGGTTCGTGAATAATGGAACAAGAGATATAGTTAAAGATTACACGGGGGACCGGGGCCGCAGGGGGCTTCGAGGCTAAGCCCCGAATGAAAAAAGTGAGGGGGCTAAACGTATGTTCAGCCCCACCCCCCAATATTTGTCAAGTGCAGACATGAGATCTATATTTCAAGGCTGGGTACATGCAGCTTAAAACACTCGAGAAGTGCCTTTTCCGGCCATCTGGTGTTTTTATAAAGCCAAGAATTTTCTTGTACGTTCCGTGCCAACCGATGGTGGCGCTCCGCTTAGATAGTCTTCCTGGCACTCAGCATACTCCCTCGCCCCAATATTTTTTCCGTTCCGCTGCGCCTGATTCCGATTTAATAAAGATATAAGGCAGTAGTACGGTTACAACTAAACTTGGATCTGGCAAAACGACAGTGCCATTTGCAGCCATCTCCCTCAAAGAAATCCCATATTTCCTGACCTCATGCAGAACCAACCAGTTCGTATCTGACAAACTCATTGTTTTAAAATAAAAATTTAATGAGAAATATATTTTCACAAAAATCACATTGTGCTATGCATACTTGGACATCCTTATTTTGAAGTAAGAATTTCCAAGTATACCTAGCAATGCTTCCGACCCTGGGAAAACTGCATTTCAGGCCCAAGAAATCTGCATTTCTAAAAATAAATTCTTGAACATAAATTTACTTAAAAAGTCACATAATAATGCACCATTTTGCTTCTACGCCCCCTCAAATATTCCAAAAATTTCAAAAGGGGAGAGGGCGCCTTATACCCCTCCCCATGCCAGCAATCACTGTTTGGGGGCCTCTACAAATTTCCGTTATCACAAAGGGGTCCGTGGATAGAAAAAGGTTGAAAACCTGGGTCATAAGCGAAGAAGATAGTTTTGAAGTGGGGCGGCAAAAAGAAAAGGTATGGTCAGTCGAGGGTTTGCAATCATACCATGGATATAACCTTGGTCCAGGGAGTAGCACTATAATCATAATATCCAACCCGAGCGCTGAAATAGGTTTTCGCGTAGCGTAGCAAGAAACTTTGTGCCGAAATGGCTCCCAGATTGTTGGAAGTTGTACGTTTCAGACTTAGGAAGTTTATCTAAATGCTTTTCGCTTTAAGATCACATGATGTAGACTTAGCCTACTCCGAAAAGAAAGGTCACTTAATGTTTCAGTAGAAGCATTATTCGAGGTAGGGGAATTTTTCCTTGTATAGGCTATTCGGACATTCGAGTAAATCGCCGGGGGTTGTAAAAAGGAGTGTGCCCCTTACCTTTCCAGATTTTTGCACTTGCAAAGAGTTTAGATGCAAAATGTTTTCATCGTTATTATCATATTTCGTCTACTCACTCTCGATGTTTTTACAACAATGTCACCATAAACTGTGTTAAGATGCCAATACGTTTTGAAGAAAAAGCGAAGCATATTTAGAAAAAAACATGCAAGAATTCTATCTCGTCATGAGCCGGCCAGCGTTGTTCATTTTCCTCCATGTCGCTTACAATTGAAGGTCATAGCCTTTATCAAATTATCTATATCTGATCATTGAGACACGAAAGAGAACTGAATGATATCATATATCATTCTGTTAGCCTGGCAGTCAAATCGTCTACATTAGGAACGATCATCTTGATAGCTTGGTACAAGACCCTTTTCCTAATAGTAATTACAAAGGGTTATCGGATAGATGTTTGTTACGCCCCTGTTTTGTCAGCATCCTTCAACTTATGGGCAAAAGAGACGCACATGCACTAATACTCTATCCCGAAATTCTTGGTAATTGCTTTGAAAAGGCTCAATGGACAACAGCTACACAAAGTTGAATTACTTTTGGTAGTAAGTCTCATATTATAATAAATGGAATGCCTATGTCACATGAATTGTATGCTACTTACATTTATACCTAAGCGAGGACCTTTTACATGTCACATCACTTAATACTTTGATTACCTCTAGGCCTATATCCACGATGCAAATTAGAAACATAACTTAAGTTTACGTTCCTGAAACTTGAATAAGCTTTACAAAGAGGGAGTTCATTTATTATTACCTCGTATTGTAAATCAGTCAAAGGATGGTAATGTATTGCAATTAATGATTCTATCATGAACGTTAATTATTGTGCCCTGCATTTAAGTAATAATTATATCACATAGCAAAAAAGGAGTACATGTACTTCAAAACTCTTTGACTACAACCCTTTCTGAATAATAGCGTGTTGAAGCGGAAAGCCAGCATTATTTTTGCAGGGTAAGAGGGTACATGTAAGTTAGCAACACTAAAGCACAAGACTTTCAATTTCGCACACAATTGATCCAAGGTCAACAATAACAAAGGAATGTGACTATATTACCTCAAAAATAAAAGCAATAATTGCCAACATTACAATTTTCTTCAAAAGCACGTTTGTCAAGAGCTATACCAACAACTTACACAAACAAAATATTCTCGCATTAAGCAACGTGTTAAAAGGATATATTTAAAATTTTATGGTTGGTTTTTCTACGATGTCCATGATTAAGCAATCATGACATTATACTCTAATATTGAAAGTACCATTATCATTCTTCAATTGAAAATTAGTGTGGTAAGTATTCTGAAGATTAAATTTATTGAGCGTAACAAGTAAAAAATAAAAATGAAAAGGGTAAATGACCTTTTGAAACTGTCTAAGAAAAATGTTGTGTTAGAATTGATCAAAATGGCACAGACAAGAGTAGACTTCATTACATGTACAACACAGTTAGCTCTGGTGCATTCTTTCCTATTGACAGCATCTTTACTGGTATTTCACGTGACTAGATTAGCTTGGGCGACACTCTACAAATTTGTAACGGAAATGTAAACGTAATGATTACTGCTGTTATACCGTCAGTCTTACCAATATACTTTGGCAATAGTTTTTCTTTTGAAAACTTTCACACAATTGCCATGATGTGGTAACACCATTTGCAAATTTGGTCCTTGGGCTAACAAATGATTGAAGCAATAGACTTTGTTTATCACAGCCTTATTGCTTGGAAATAAGTTTACCCAGCTAACATTTTTGTGCCACCTGCATTGTAAATCTATAACCATAGCTTTTCAGGAACGAGACATTTCGTACTCCGAACGCAATATAGGAGTAAGAAGAGTTTTCTATGAGAGGCTTCGAACTCACCTGTTTTAGGTGAATTAATGTTGTCTTCACCGCCTCTTGGAGGAAACCTTAGAACGCTTAAGTTCTTAACACTTATCTCATAGGCGAACGAGAGAAACCTGTGGGGCAACTTCTTTCCCCTTGTAAGAGAAGTATGTTTTAATCTCAAGGCCATATTTCATGTCATGATTTTTTGCAAATAATGGGAATATCAGGTTTACACCGTTCGCCTACTAGTACTTGCAAACTTTTTACTGTACTCCTATTTCCAACTATAGGACGCTTAGGAACTCCCTTGCAAGGTATATTAAACATAACTTAGTGATATCACTGTCTGAATTCGACTGAAAGATGGTCCATTTAGCCCAATCTAAGCCCGCGCTTCGCTTATTTCCCCGCCCTGACTGTTTTTCTCCCACTGCAATAATCGTGGATAAAATAGTTCTCTATAGGGAACAGTTTTATCATAAGGTATCGAGAGGCTAACACAATTGACCACTGAGAGCAGCACGAAAAATGTCACAATCCCAACCAGATATCCGTCTGGTATTTTGCTCTTTTAACACCTCCTTCTGAGGAATTAAAGGCGTAGGAGGCAGGACCATTTCATCCATTGTCATAGTATATTTTGCACAATGTGTGTACTTGCTGCACGCACTCTTGAATTGGGTCAGAGTACGTCAATTTTTTTTGCAGAAAATATAATTTGAATGGATCTGTACTAAAGAGACCAAAACAGATCGACTTTTGGGAGAGCTGACCACTATCTGGGATAACATGCATGCATCCGAGTAAATAGTCTTAAGCCAACTTCTTTACTGTGTACCACAAAATTTTAAACAACTGCGTCAAGAAGGCCCATGTCTTGCAAACACATACGAAGGAGGTGGAAAATATACTATGATATATGCTACTCATTGAAGAATATAAGAAAAGTAAGTTGCACAGCACGCGTGGCATTTCTATGGATAGCGTCGAGCGAAGCCATTCTGTAAGTTTGGTGGTTGAGTATAATGTAATAGTATTTTTAAAATATAATAATTGATACTATATAAAATGATGATTTAGCAACATTATTGAGGCATTGCTATGGGTAGGGCAAAGTCATGTACTATTACAGACCACCTCCATAGTTCGCAAAGGGGGCTCCATAACAAGTGAGATAATTTTTCACGTTGGTGGTTGGTGAAAACTCCTCGAGTCCCCTTGTCCCTTGGTCTACAATATTTCTGTTTAACATGTCTTGGAAGAATGTATTACTGGACAGTCCATTGCATGGCTATCGTAAAAATGTGATGATCCTAAAACTTCTTTTACTGTGACGTTCCGCCAATATTAGCATCTTCATATATATGAAGGCTAGTAAACCGTTCTTTTCTTTCTTTTAGCCTGATGATAGGATGTGGATCTTCCTCCTCTTCCGAGGAGAAGCTGTCGCTTTCTATATCAGAAATATTCTCATTTATATCTCTTCTACTACCCACTTTTTTAACTAAATTTTCGTTCAGATGACTTACCAGTCCGTCAACTCGTTCATTTCCAGCATTCCCATGTTTGTATTTTTCTGTGCACCACCTAGGTTCGTTGTTTTCTGTTATACTCAAAGAATCCAAACTATGAAATTGTCTTCTTTCTTGAATACTTACCACCTCAAGGCAAGGAAGTGACTGATCAAGTTGATTCATACCTGACATCTTTATACCTGACATCTTTATACCTGATATCTCCGTTTCAGCATATGGCGTTACACGAGCGTTCACTGAACTATCATATAAGGGATTAATCCATTTCTCTTTTTGAGATGATACCACAGGACACGGTTTCTTGATTATTATTATGTACACCGACAACAGAATACTAATCGTTGTCATTAAAATAAGAGCCACTAGAAAAGATACCATTATCTTATTTTGAAACACTGATTGATATAAAGTATTCTTGAATTCAGGGTCTTCCAAACTCTGTTCTTCTGATGTTGCTACTAACATATCGGTTGTTAAATGTTGCAATATTGTTTTAGACTGTTTGTGTGTACTTTGGTCAGCGGTACGTTGATATAAAGTATAATTTAATTTAGTGTACTCAGTAATATGCTCTTCTGATGTTGTTACAAACATACCGGTTGTAAAATTTTGCATAATTGGTTTCGACTGTTTGTTGGTACTTTGGTCAGCTGCACGGTACGTAGTTACCGTCGAAGGTTTAATGGTGGAGAACTCGCTTGAAGATTCCTTGAAAGTAGAATTAGTTTGGTAATCCACAGAGGTAAGTTTGGGTGTCGAATGTAAAGATGAATTCGTGGTCGTTGAATAGACATCCAGTAAAGTTGTGCTCGGTGACTGTAAGCCTTCTGTAACATTTAAGATGATACTGACTTTACATGTTGCAGTACCCTCTATTATTGTGCAGCTGAAGTAACACCAGGTATCGGAAAATCGTAGAGGGATTTCATACAAAGGATGTTCTAAATATAGAGTGAGAAGAGTTTTCATACTTATTTTATATTTCAACAATAAAATGTACTTGCAATATGTCGACTTTTCAATAGACCAATGTGATGTTTTAACAGAACTTTGTTTATCGTTAGACACTCGTGAAATAATTTTTCCTCAGAGTGTCCACTTTCAAAGGAATAACAGCCAAAGCTGTTTGAGATTGGCATCAACATTTATGGTAGTCTCACGTAGTCATATGCTTAAATATACTTTTATGCACAATTTCATGAAAATTTTTGCAAAGTTATTAATATCATCATCTTACCTAGTTCGGAACAGTTTGTTTTCTTTTGTTCGTCATTTAAGCAAGTGACGGTTAAAACATCGTTTATGTTGGCATCAAGAGTTTCTTCAATGTGACCAAAATGGTTGCCCTTGTGCGTTAACTAGTTAAAGATAACCAAAAAAAGGATTAAAAATGTAACCGCGCAGTGTCATTTAAATATCAAAGAGTTCAACACTTCTTGTTATTTTGAAGACAAATTATTAATATCATTGTTATATCTTGTTTTTAAACATAACATGATTATTTACAAATAAGATGAATCGTAAAAAAGTAAATTGGGCTTAAAATGAAATCATTGGAAAGCCACAACACAACCGTAATGAAAACAAAAGCGACCTTGAAAGAGTTGCAGGTACATTGACTAATACGCTGGTAGCTAGAATTTGTCACGCAATTGGTGTGTATATAAAGCCATCATTCCTTATTCATTTCTAAAGAAGACTAGAAAGTTTTTTTTCCTTCGTTAACTTTGACGGAACGACTTATAGACCTACCTAGGTACACGCCTTTCAAGTGTGGCTTGAAATCATTACCTGGACTCAAGAAAAATAACTGAAAACAGATAAGTCTTAATATTTACAATAATTGAGTCAAGCAACGTCTTGTATAAGTCATGTTAATGAAGAAGATTTCTTGAAAGTAAGTATTGACCCCCCCCCTTTAGTCTTTGTTAAGTTTTAACAGCCAAAATAAATGTGTACTTACTGTTCTTTGTCCGTTTACGTTCGTTTTCATTCCACATTCTAAAATGTCAATCGTCAGATTGTAACATGCTTCAGTGGATCGACTTAATAAGGGTGAATTTGTGACCATGTATTTGCAATAACAAGTGTAGACACCTTCTACGTTTCCAGAAAGATTTTGAATGTGCAGAATGTTGGTTCCGTTGACTGCATTGTTGCTAAGTTTATAAGCACATTCGATGCATTTATCTGGTATTGATTGGGCTGTTCCCACATCCAGATATCTTTTCCAAAATACTCGGGTGCAACTACGTGAAATATTACATACCAGGTCTATATTTTGCTGACTAAAACCTCTGATGTTTACCATTTTATTCGGCGAACACGGCCTTCTACAATTTACTGCAGTAAACGACCACATAATTGCTATCGATAGTATGATTCCAATGTCCATGTTTTCTTTTTGTCTACTTGAGACAAAAACTATTTGTGCTCCTTGCTTTTCATGAACTTTGATGCGGTAGTTTAATCAAATAGCGAACATAACAAATGCCAAAATGTTAACTTTGCGCAATAAATAATAAATCCTTTTACACTGACTGCTAGTCGATTTTGGGAGAGCAGTAAATGTTTGAAAATCGGTTGATTTCACTTTCGAACAATCATTTGTAGTCTTTTCGATATAAATGAAAGACAGTCAGAACCCGGAAGACAAGTAAATTTTTATACAATAATATATCCAGCGTTTATAACCAAAACCTAAGGGGATTTTTGTCAACTGCAAACCTGTTAATGTTTCACGAACGTTTGAGTGTATAGTCAAAATAATCGCTGGAAAAGTATTAAGATTTCACGTTATTTTCTTCAGTCCTAAATCCACTGACCACCACTAAGCTTGCATCTTAGAAGGTCTAGGGCTGACCACGGGCGGATTCTAAAGGGTTTTACAAGGCGGAATACAATGAGTGTATAGTCAAAATAATCGCTGGAAAAGTATTACAATTTCACGTTATTTCCTTCAGACCCTAAATCCACTGACCACTACTAAGCTTGTATCTAAGAAGGTCTAGAGCTGACCACGGGCGGATTCTAAAGTGTTTTACAAGGCGGAATACATAGCCTACACAGCTGTGGGGATTAAGGAAAATTTAGAAATTAAGATAGTCATTGTCGTCCACTATTCAGGAAATAAAATGTTACCGAGGCTGGCTCATACTGAAAATGAGATATTTGGCAGTCACGCTTTAGAATAACACACAATTGGTTGATACTTCTAC
Organism: Holothuria glaberrima; assembly: GCA_009936505.3. Taxonomy (NCBI): domain Eukaryota; kingdom Metazoa; phylum Echinodermata; class Holothuroidea; order Aspidochirotida; family Holothuriidae; genus Holothuria; species Holothuria glaberrima. The sequence goes on along the minus strand of WURT03013815.1, from coordinate 2,761 downwards.
ATTAATTTTTTCCCTTTATTATTAGTGCTAAAGAGTGCGCATGACAGCATGCCTTCACTAAGAGGGCATGTAACAACACATACAGGCTTATATCTAAGTACAGTGATGCGTGACTTCTCGCCAATGAAAGCAAAGGTGTATTTTGGGATATTACAGGAAATTCTCATTAAACGTTTATGTTTCGCGAGGCAACACGTATAGTACTTAATACGATTTAAACGGACTCTTATGTGCCAAATATGTATAAAATGAGACAACTTGTACTAAAATGTACGCATTGTTGTAATCAGAATCGGTCGTTTTCTTTCAGAAAGGTTTAATTATCACTACTCATATTACACCCTGGTAAAGGTCTTCATCAGTCAAAAGTTTGCTTTCAAGCTTGTCACAAAGCTTTTAGCTGCTGCATGCCGCAGTAAGAGCCTTGAGACAGAAGCTACTTTGTTTAGCACGTACAGTTACCAAGAGGGTAGGCGTATATCTACAACTACTGTGCACAACGCATAGCTTCAACTGCTTTGTTAACATTTAGGAACATTTGTTAACATTTTTTTATACCGAAGAAATCTATCCTAGTTCGAACATTTTACAACCTTCAAAAGTTGCAAATTAAAATCATTTAAAAGTAGGGAACAAGACTAACAATTTCTTTGTTAGCTAGTAAGTAGTACCCCGGGCCACATAGCTCCACCATACGTTGACGCTTAGCATATCGACGATTTATGGCTAAACCTACCTCCTAAACAACGCTTGAAAAACTTGGGAGTGGAGTGCGAATCCGCCCCAAAATGCTTAAATTCACCCCCGAAATTGCTGTGACGGGGACGAAAAAGAAATAAAAATTGAGCAAATCACCCCCGTAAATTCCCAAGAACGTTCTGGCTGAGAACACTCCACCTTTCACTCCGATGAAAAAATCATGTAGACAAATTTCTGATGAAAAGTAACCACGAGAACATGACTTCTAAATGCTCAAACAAGTCCGAATACGTGCAGATAATCGCAATTTGCACAAGCTTATAAAACCTGAACGTCAAGGTCTAGCGATCGTTTCACTGACTTCTTCTAATTTATCCCAAATTTTTCAATGAACGAAACCACGTATCAAATTCGTTGTAATTTATCGCACGTTTGATATAGCGCTGAAATGTATAAACACCGATACGTAAGACCTACACAGTGTTCAGTAAAGAAGTTCAAGTGAAACGCACGATAAAAGCACAGTTCAGTCACAGCATGTGTATAGGTCCCTAATTGCATGCAAGCACTAAGACCTTAGGCTACGCACCTGCTCTGTACAAAAGGTGACGTTCATCGCAAGAATTTTGGGCAAGGTACCTGAATTTTTGGTCGCTGTTTGTAACATTATAGTTTGCAGTAGTGTCGGAGGCGGCGTTTTCGTAAAACACGCATTTTAATTTGTGTGAAAGTAAGGTGTAACTTGTACTGTTATGTTTTACGTAATACTGCGATGTCTGAAAATACGTATCCCAGATGAGCTGTGCAAAAAAGTCTCACAGTGCACCCAAACTCGAACTAGCTCCCATTTATTTGGGCACGGCTATAGCATCAATCGTACAGATATTTACGTATGGATGTAAAGTGCGTGTTTCCATTACGTGCTGCTATATGAAACCCGGCAACACATTTAAGCCTACACACTCTGTTCATGAATAGATAAAGCACGGAAGAAAATGACCCAACTGTTAAGGAAATGAGCACTTCAAAATATACCTAGTTGTTGGTCACTCCTTTCATCAAACTGTTGGGCAAATGTATTAACCAACCGCTGGTTTTATGTTAACCATTTTTGCCTATCCGTTGGTTCTTTCTTTACTGTAGATTAGTATGATGAGCTTTTCTTTCCCAGGATAGTTGGGTGAACTTTCGACACAGCAGTGTTGAAATTGATTGGGAAAGACATTAACCACTTCATAAACAGTTAGATGTCTATTGCGCATTCCTTTCTAAAGCCTAGCTTTCGGGTATAGTTTTAAAGAATCACTGGAAACTGAGGTCATGAAAGTCAGCGCAAAATATGTTTATTGCTGTAATTTATTTTAAAGTTTGAAATGTCTTTAATGTGAATTAAAATGTAATACCCGCTGTTGGAAAACATTACAAAACTGTACCTACTGAGATGTTCACTTCAAATGCCTTGAATATGAACTTGAACTTGAATATGTTCCCTTTGTCACCGACTTTCGTGTATATAATGTCCAAAACAATAAGGTTTAAAAGGCACTGTGAAATGATGCAGTTTGTTATTAAAATTGGTTTCTTTCAAAGTCTCCATAATGTGAGTTGATCTAAGGTCGTTTAGTACATTACATTGTGAGGGAAGTAGCCTACAGGCACTTTACTTTCAATCTCAGGTTTATCTAATCCCATTTTTCTTGCAGCCATATTGAATTTCCTGGATGTATTTTCACTTAATGTTGGAATCAATATTACAGGATTCTCCATGTATGTAAACGTTCTAAGGTCGTACAACTAAAAGGAACTACACCGTCCACTTTTCACTGTTCAGGTGCAAAACAAACGTACTAAAGATATATCAGATATCAATTTACAGTGAGTAGCCACATTTCTCTTTCATATGTCCATTAAAAAGAGAAATGATAGACTCATTACTAAGTTGCAATTTCACACCGCTATATTTTTTAAGTAAAACTATGTACCACTGTGTAGTATCCTCATGTTGCTAGAATTAGTTCCTGTTCTCGTTTAAATCAACTTTTCATAGTCAGGCTCTCTTCAC
>WURT03013804.1:4448-16225 GCA_009936505.3 Holothuria glaberrima | reverse complement strand
GACACCCGATTCTTCAAAAATTTTAAAAGGGGAGGGGACACCCCCCCCCTTAGACCCCTCCCCAGGCCGGTGAGCACACAGCATACTGCATGGCAACTCGTCAGAACGTCAATGTAAGCATTATGTCATTGTCCCCCCCCCCCATTTTATTACCTCTTTCACCTAACCAAAAATTAGAATTCACTAAAATATGAACACTTTCCAGTCATATATATCACCTCTAAAAATATACAAAAGATAGCACCATTTTGCATCTAATCAACCTTAAATTCACAAAAAATTCTCAAAGGGTAGGGGAACACTCCCTCCCCTAGGACTGCACCTTCATATGGTGACAAAGGAATGATCCCCATCGCTGTGCACAAACGCAGGGCACATAAAATAGAGGGCAATGTAAGCCAACACAGCACCATCGGTGCCCCCCCCCCATTCACCAAAGTCTGGCGGCGCCACTGCCCCTTCGGGAAAGAATCTCCTTGTTAATTGACTAGCCTGCCATCTTTCACTCGTACCGTCTATGGAAGAAACACTTGAGAACTACTCTAAATCAGACAAAACATCGCGAGTGTTTTTGTAACATCCGATTTTTTCTTATGAAAGTCTTTCTGTAAACATATTAAAGAACTACTCTATAACTTGGGTGGTATGGTTATGTTATTGAGACTTTGACGTCTTTTATCGTTGTGTAAATTGGTGCTTTGTAGATAGGTATACCGAGCATAGTATGGAATAGGTAAGTTAACGGAACATTTAAGTAGTTAATTTGAATCTTGGCACATGCCTAAAACAAAAGTCCACTTTGACTAAGTAAATAAATAAAAGTTTAGGCCACAACGTCCGGAAAGTCACTTTCGTTAATTGTTGAACAGAACAGATACATCTTTCGTAAGTTGTTTTCACTTCCATAAACGTGCACTTGAAAGCGCTCATAACTTTAAATTATTCTAAAATTCTCGTCACCTCTTATTCTCTTACTACGTACTATCCGTGGACGCAAGTTGGTCACTACAAAAGTGGTAACAGTCAATTTTCTTCAACATGTAACTATCATCAGGGCGCCCTCTTCCACGTCAAGACCCTATGCTAGTTCCCTTGCACTACTATTCAGTTTGTTTTCAAGTTCCGTTCGTTACTAAGATCTAACCATACCCAGTAAGTTGCCATCTACTCGTTTGAGTGTTAATTAACAATTCTTGACATCAGCAAGGATATTTGGAAAACGATATTTTGTAAATCATGTTATTGTTCCCATGTAGGTTAAAGTACTTGTTCAAGAAAAGGAGTACATGAAAAAAAACAAAAAAAAAACAGCACAGTATCCATACACGCTTTAATGTTGTGACCTTCGTAACACCTCCCAGATACTTTGTTTGGCAACGTGTTGGCAACTAACTGTGTAATAGTATCCGGTGAGTCTGAATGGTATCAGTCGAGGGCGCTGTGTGAAAAAAGGATTGACTTCGGCCCTTCTGTGTAAGGAGTGTCACTGTTAGTAATGTCCTGTGGTAGTCACCAGAATAAAAGTATTAAAATAAGCAATGCTGTATCTTTAGATGGCGGTGGATGCACGTGGGATAGAAAGACTCAGATCGCTCAAAAGCCTTGGGTAAACACCCATTCTGGATACGCTGAGAAACTCTTTGCAATAATAAGTTAAGGTTCCAATTACCTAACACTGCGAAATGGACTTCCGAATGTTGTATAGCCAACATGGTGAGCAGAGAAATGGACCGAAGAAACCATCTAACTTACACCTCGTTATTTTAAAAAGCTTTCTTCTCGGCATGCCGTGTAACGAAAGGTTGATAAAATAATGTAATTGATGGTGCCACATCATTTTCACTATACACTCACGTCAATGAAATGACCCCTTCACGTACCCTAGGAAGTGCATCAGTCTTGGATAGGGGTGTTTGCCATTCCGGAGTGGAAGTGCTTTGTGCAAGCTGAGGAGCATTTGCATGACTGAATGTAGGGGTCCGTTTTGAACCATTGTTTAATTTAAAAATGGTGAATCAAACAAAACATGGTGTTTTAATAGAGAATCTCCACAACCCCACCCCTTGTATGAGTCAGCAAAGACTAACTTCATGGTGTACCTACCTATGTTATTCCTTACCTTAAACGGTATAATTCTAATTTTAGTATTTTCGTGGATTTTAATGGCCTACGCTATTCTAGTAGTTTGCAAGACGGAATTATCCCTCCAGCCTCCTGGTACGTTAAGCAGTGGTCGCACCCTGAGCTAGCTGAGCGGCATGAGATGCATGGGTGTCGGTCACCGCCCACAGCAATAATAAATTGTAAGGGACGGGTAGAGCATCCCTCCCAAAAATAGAAAGCAATAGAACAAACTCAATAATGTAATAGAAGTGCCTTTAACAAATGGTATGTGAAAGAAAAGAGGCAGTCGTTTACCTCTGACCCGCTCCCGCCCTCCGATGCAAGACGTCCATGCAGTGGTCTATGGATCAGTTTAGTCGTATTCATAGTCGTAGGAAGCGGGGGGTAAAGCCCCCCAGTCAAAAATGTGGTGGGCAGAAGTGTGCGACCCAAAGACGAAAACCCCTTATTTGGTTCCTCTGTAAAGATGTCAAAACTTTGCAGTAATTTTCTTTAAAATGTACCCAATTCGTTGCAGCAAATTGCATCTAAGAACCCTGAAATATCCAAAACTTTTCCAAAGGGAAGGGGAACACCCCCTCCCCATAGACCACTCCCCAGGACGGCGGTCCGAAACAATGTTCATCCCTTCAATTCCGAAAAATTTTACTGCGCCTTGTATTTATTTCGATTTGGCCAACCACAAATGCCAAGCATAAAGTTTGGAAACTTGCCATCGATTCTTGCACTCTCTGATTGTTAACAATACAATTTACCATAAAAATGCTCAGTTTATGCAAAAACACAGCTTTAACATCACCATAATCGCACTAGTAGACACGGTCTTGTCATTTACAGCCAGTGACTGACCAATTCATTACCTTCTATAGACAAAGCGGCACATTATAAAATCGTTATCATAGACAAGGGAACGAATTAAAACACAACACACGAAATAGTCCGTGGAATCATAGTGTGAATTTCTTCCTGACACGGTGCTCTTGTGTGAAAATAACCTACCATCATCCATCGTTGAAATTATCGCTCTAAACCGCCATCAACAGTCTGAACTGGGAGTAATTAAAACTGGTTGGGTTAACTAGTTTCTAAGGCAAGCTCATGTTATCACAGCCTACAAAGCTATATCAACCCACAACCAGGGAGCTGCCACTAAGACGATGCTTGTTAAGTTTCTTCTCTGGGCGTTTACAGTGTGACAATTGGAAGTATCACAACCTAGTTCGTCCAAGATTTACTCTATTTACCGACCAAACATTATTATCTCCACGGGCTAAATTTGTCTTCGAACAGAGAGGATTGAATGGATTAAAAAGTACAGTGTTTACTTTAATTTGACTAGTGTTTTGTAAGGACAGGTTTAAAAGCAAAACGCACCAAATTGATGTAACAGTTAGCATATTTTCACTCGACTGACGCAAAAGGCCGTTATATTCTAAGGTAAGTGTACATAGTAAACTTAGCCCTAAGAGTTCGACAGGTATTACTTTATGTCTACCAGTACTACCTCCGAGGTACTTCCATTTTCATACACAGCCTTGCTTGAGACAATCTTTCCTAAGGAAGATCAACTGGTGAATGGAAAGATGATGTTGGTAGGCGGCAACCTCCGACGAACTGGATGCATTTTCTAAAAATCCATCCGAAAATTGGTTGCTCAATTCTTCTATGAATTTGATATTCGCATCCGTGCTCCTGGTTGTGACAACCTCCATGCAATTTAATGTATTGTCGAAGAACAATTATTTTCAATTTTAGTTGACAAGTCTATAAGTACATCGGATAGGATAGGTTTATAGTAATGAATCTTACCATTTTGCTACATTATTTAGTGAGTTTTCTTAATGAAAACATGCATTTGTAATAATACTATTAGACACGTCTCAGGGACTCACCGTCGTCTGCGAAGACGGATTAGTATACATTTGTAAAAGCCAAGATTTTGAGCTATAAGGGATGCATAAAGCGCATTAAATTTTCATAAAAAGAGAAAGATTCACATTCAAAAAGTGTGCGAAGCCAAGGAGGTATCATCCTTTATTGATTTTCAAGTTTACTTTCAAAAGGAGTGGCTGCATGCGCTCATTCTCTAGGCACCAAGGAAGGGTTCGTCACACATTCTTTTCTAATCTGCACCCGGACTCCTCCTCCCTCATGAGTCAAAAGATGCATTTTTTTCAGCGAGATCTTAGTGGCTAGGGCTGGATGTGGGTCAGTGGAGAGTGGAAGTTAAAATTGAGCAGGATAGTTCATTCAGTGGTATTCCAGGTTCGTGGCTCATTGAGACTTTAAGGACTCAAAATTGCTAAAAGGGACTATTTCATCATCCCAAACATTGTTAGGAATATAATTGGTGACTGTGTTTTAATTGACATCAGTCTAGTAAACAGTAGCTACCTTTCTGTTAGTCAATATTAACTTGTGCAGTCAGTTGTTCTCAATTCAAAGGAGAAAGCAGTCGCCCAAATTACTATTTTCGAAAATCTGCTGAATCTTACAAATCTCCTCTCATTTCGCTCAAAAGTATCTTTCGGTATGTTTCTATAAAATAACATATACTGAAAGTAAACCAAGGAGCATTCTGCATAAATTAAGTTCTAACATAGGCCTAACATAATGATTGATGAGAGCTATTTCTGAATAAGATTGACAGGGTACACTAATTCAAATGGGTAGGGTGCATTTTTCCTTAGGCTCACACACATTGTTGAGTTGGTAATGGTTAGCCACCCGACCTGAAGTTGTAATTTATAGGCCATATAGGCTTCTTCCACATTTGTGGTAAAACAACTACCCCATAAGGGCCTCCAAGGCCCGAATTTACGTCTTATGTGGATATGGCCTATTTTAAAAATTTAAATTCAGTGCAAGGTTCTTCTGGGAGCCGTACTGGACAGACCTTTTTGTTTTAATTGGAGAAAGGACTGAAGAAGGAAACTACACAATGACAGCTTTTATTGCGGTTGCTACTGTTTAGTTCCTTCCCAAATTACTTCAAAATTCGTTTTGTGTGCATGACACTTACAATCGTCTGATAATGTGATGCAGTGATTATTCCGGCCATTTTACAGCAAGGGCGTAGGAAGCGGGGGGAGCTGGCGGCGCTAGCCCCCAGCGAAATTTGTGGGGCGGAAGTATGCTTCAGCCCCTTCGAAGGACAAAAACCCTTTTTTTGTCTCTTCTGTAAGAAATGTCAAAAATTTGCAGTAATTTACCTTAAAAGTTGTCCTCCCCCTAGACCCCTCCCCCAGGACGGCAATCCGAAACAAGATTCAGCCCCCAGTTTCGAACAGCATTCAACGCCTACGGTATGTTTTACAGTGTTCTTCAAAATTTACTATTTCACTACTTCATGGCTCCCTTTCCTATCTCAATGGCATTCTTTGCGGCCTTTGTTGTTGTGTAACAGTTCATTGAGCAGGGTGTTTTGACGTCTAGTTGTTATTTTACGGTAGTTTACCCATATTTTGTCACATAGGTAAGCTAGAACTGAGTTGGGGTAGGCTATATATCTATGTTACTTTATACAGATACTTTGGTACAGGCCTAGGTGGTGAAGTTTGTTGTTGTCTATCGCTTTGAGTAGTCGCTGTTTTGAAGTTCATGGGCCTTCTGTAGCTGATGGAGACATTTATTACTTTAAGTTATTACTTCTTGTACGAGATCTTGATCCCAAATTTATCTAGGTTTATTACAGAAGTTTACAGGGTAAGTTTTTAATTTTGTACTGTCATACCATGGCTAGAACCCTGACAGCTCCCTGGTTAGACGCACCGTTTGATTGTAATGCCACAGGCAATTACGATTCCAGCATCGACCGTATAGTGCCATTATAATAATGAGACCATCGTTCTACCATGATATCCACATCGTCTTTACCACATTCAGAATAAGTATGATATATTCATGAAGAATCGACCTGCCCGGCCTCAAATTGTCAGCTGTTTCCAAGCCCGAGGCCAATGGAGGATGGGCGAGGGCACGAAACCCCTATGGAAAACCCTCATTGAAGATCATTGCCTTAATGGTTTTTAGAATATTTCGCCCCTACCTCCCCCGAAATTTTTTTTTTCGCCCCTCAAGCTATCTCGCCCCCTTCAGTACCTTGTCTGGCTACGGGCTTGGCTGTTTCTCTTACTAAGGCACTTGGGTGTGCAGTTCAGGTGGGACCGTGATCTAGAAAACACAAACATCTCCCACACAAATAAATTTTAGAGCTCCTAATTGCATTTGCAATGGGCCCTTATAGGGGGGGGGGTAGGGTTGGTAAGTTGAAACAATTTATGTGGATCGCACTGAGACGAAGGTATGACGGGGCTTGGAAAAACATCTATCTTTAGTGCAGTCAAAACAGACGGCCTATAGAAAACTTTTATTTCTTTTGAATTAATTGTTTTAGTATTTAATGGCAAGTATGGTTGGGCCCGTAGCCTCCCTTAAACAGGAGCGTAGCCAGATAGAGTGCCGAAGAAGTCGATATAGCTGTCAGGAGGCGAATTATCTTTACAAGGGCGAAATGTACGAAATGCATTAATGCAATGGAAACTTTTACTTCTTGGAGAAAGGTTTGTAGTGAGGGCCATGCTCATGGCCCATGCATGGCCACTGACTTGCTCCCAAATAATCCATAACCCCTCACATTTTTCACGGCTAAGGTTTCAGTTACAGGCACTAATTATGGATCAGAGCAAGCACCCTCCAAAAAATTAGTGTCCTCCTAATCTTAGTAGCTGTTTACAGTGGGACCCATAGTGGGTTCTTATTATCCTCATATTATCAAACACACTCAGAAAACGCGAGATGTAGTATTGTTTGCACAGCGGAGAGAGTAGCTCAAATAGCGAAAGGATTTAGCAAAACATAGAATAGCAGTGTTTTCAGCAGATCTGGCCCGAGACAAGCAGACAAGTAAACCACATATGTCGAAGATGTACCAAGGAAAGATTTTGAAAGTGGAGAAGCGTTAGAAGTAAACTTTATTGAGGGGATTTCAACTGTCTGGAACGAAGAAATTGACCGTAGCTCCCCGGAAACTACGCCCTTCCTCATCATGCCCATCCCACTGTAGCAGGGTCACCGTAGAACATGCACTAATTCAAACCAGTTTTTGCACACCTGCAAAATATTTTCAGCAAAGCAAAATGCTCCTTGCCTTTATATATGTTTAATTAAGCAAGAGACTATATGGAAGTGGGCTGGCAGACAGCATTGCTGAGACACAAGCCTTAAAATTGATTTTTTTTCAATGAAACTGACTTCAGTCCCTATGACATAGTTGTTCCTTAATGGAAATAGGGGACGTCATAGGGACTGAAGTCAGTTTCAACCATTCATGTTATAGCCTCTCTGTTCAGTAGTAAAACCTTTTCTCTTTCAGTTCGTCGCTACGGACTGGAGGCCAGTAGTCGGACAGTTTACTGAAGGTGGCGAGATAGCTTCGGGGGCCGGGGGGCAAGATTTTCCTTTTTTGGGGAGGGGGGAATATATTTACTAAAATGCATCAATTGAGGCAATGATACTTTTTGACTTTCGATGGGGTTGGGGAAAGAAACTTTTTAGTGGCTGTCGCTCCTTCCCCTCAGTTTATTGTGACGAAAGCCAGGACAGTAACTGTGCTGGCAAGGTGTAGTACAGATATTAAGGCATTAATAAGTGCCCATCACATAAGATTACACAATTACTAAATATGTAGACTCTTAATCTGTTCACAACTCTCAGTCTCAAGACAATATATACTTAATAGGCTACATAAGGAAAATGTACAGAGATGTTTCTTGTTCTCGTTAACAAACGCCGGATGAAGTCGTATTTTTTTATTTTCCGGTTCCTAGGCTAATCGTGCAGAGACTTTGAGTTGTGATAATGCCAAAAGTAAAGTCCCTAGTCAATTAGTAGAGCACATGGTACACCATCAAGGTGTTTAAAGTAAGGCACGTAATATGTGTCGGAGAATGATTACGTAATCCTGTGTAATCTTGTCTGTATGAAGGAAACCGTGAAAGTGAACACAAGGACATTAGGAATTGTAATCGGTTCACGGCAACCGTCAGACCATGGAAGTCAGACACTGCGGACACAAGCGGAGTCTGTAAATACAGGGTTTCAGCATTACGTTTGGAGAGCCTATTACTGTGTGTAAAACCAGGGAGTTTCTCTGTGGTCAAACCATGGAACGATTGTCAAATACAGATTTGAATAAGTAATAAGTGGCTTTACTCCTCACTTTGTTTGGCCACGCATTGAAGCAGGAACTGTCGGGTATAACTGTTAACTGTTATCTTGCCCCAGCTGACTAGACAATAATGCTTCCTAGTCCTAGGGCCGCTGCTTTAAGTTGGTAGTCACTGAATTGTGACCAACTATGATTGCATCACGAAAGAATAATTACCATTCCTGCTGCATTTGGAGATTATGGCCACAGTTATTCGGTCGGGCGCAGAGGTGTAAACTATTAGAAGAAAGCGTACGGAATTTAGGAGTTTTAAAAGAAATCTCATTAGTGGTGCAAGGCCTTTTGCCTTGAGGGGGCGGAGGGGGTACTTTCGAAAGGAAATTTGCATTCAAATAAACGAAAAGGGCTCAGATGTTAATTGCTGACCAACACCCTCAATTTTGTTTTCAATACCATAGTAGAAGGAGGGCCCACTGATGTTGTTTAAGTAGGTCTAATTTGTAATAATTTCCTGACACTGTCTGCCAGACTTTTACAAATCTATTCTTACGAGTATGACTGTAGGAGTACACAGAGACTGCAAAACCGTGGTTACTACGCCGAAGTATGCTATTGGCATGCATCTTAGTGAGTGATGTTACCTACATACGTGCTCGTACTCACATTTGACACTTTTGGTTGCGCTTGTACTAGAATGGATTTGTATTTATCTTAGTTTTTCAAGATTTTGAAAATAAGTCACCGATGCTTATGCAAACTTTTATACTAGTACACAAGAAAGAGACTAAGTCGTGTATTCCTATTCAAACATGTACTCATGACCAAAGGGAAACGGATACTAATTATTGCACTAATTTCATATTGCACTTGGCACATTGCACAAACCGAAATGTCTTTATTTAAAATTTACCGTACTATTAATGTCATCAGTCGCGTAATTTCCTCCTTAGTATTTCGAATGTGCGGTTCGCACCCGCCCAGAACTCCAGATAGAATCGTAACTGAGGGGTTGTCTACCCTGTGAGGTCCTAGGCACCAGACCTGTGAAAATTCTTCGACACGATCTAAGCTTATGTTAGACCTATTATTTAGTTGTTCTCAGGGGCGTATCCAGGAATTTTCAATAGAGGGGAGCAAGGTTTGACTGATCGCTGTCCTGGGGGGAAGGGTCTAAGAGGAGAGGCCTCCTCCGTCTTTGGAAAATTATTTCTTTTAGAAGAGGGCTGAGATGCAAAATGGTGCTATATTTGACACATTTTGAAGTACTTTCTTTTTTTTTGCCTCAACTTTTTCAAGCATGACGACCAATGGGGGGGGGGGTCTGTTGCGCCACCTTGGATCTGCCACTTGTTCTTCGATTTCCCCATCCCCGTGAGTTGCCCTCGTGTACAGCATAGACGGATTTGTCATGAGCAAGTGGCTGTGAAGTAACCATTTTACGAACTGGTTGGAAAAAAATGAGAAAAGTTTACAAAGTCTACGTACTTCCTTTCCATCGGTGGGCTGATTACTTCGAGAAAAATTCAGTTAGTTTACAACGGTCACCGGAACTGTATCTTGTTATCTTATTCACGAGAACCAAAACAAGGACGAAATGTTATCAGTAATGTTTATATACCTAATGTAACGCCTATTGACCATAATGCTAATATTAGACCGCTTTATGTACCAGAAGGCTTACCTAATATCTACATGTTATTTATGGAGCATTATCAACCAGTTATTGGACCGATGTATACAAACACGCAAGAAGTCACTATATATAACTTAATCCTGTGGATTAAATGATAAAGTTGTACGAAACTGGAAGATAATAGGCCTATTTCCTGGTTGGATGCATGCCAGATGGCAATCTGTTTATTTGATTAGATCAAAATAGGACCGCCAAAATAGGTTTTTGTTTTGCTTTTAAACGCCTGCGCTCGGGCTATACGAGTCACTGACGTTATCCTTGAGTTAATACTCTTCCAAAAGGTATTATCCCCATGATGTAACCTCTTCGGATCTGCTTAGAAAGACGGGGCACTTTTCTCAGGGTCCAGTCCTTCTGCTCAAGAGGGCTTACGGTGGGGCCCGAGGACGAATTCAAACAAGCTGTCAGTCTATGGTAGTTATAAAATGGGGAAACTTGTAATATTTATCACGTGTAAAAGACAGACACTCATCACCCCAGAATATATTTGTAGTGTGGGGGCATCAACATTCTCGGTTGGTGAATGTTCTTTGATTGACATCAAAGTTTGAAAATTCAACAGATGCAGAGTAGCTCACATTCCATACAATGCAGAGGCTACATCAGAGGATTGTCCGTGGGATCAGAGATCAGTAGTCTTTCATCATAGAGTGTAACTCTTAAAATTGATATATGTTTTATATAATTGGTGTACTAGAATCTTATTGCTCTTGTCCGGTGTACGGTACCGTACTCCATAGACATAATGGCATGGTCATTTCCCAGGGGACCTGTTAATTATCTTTGGTGTGGGTAATGTATGAAATTAAGTAAAACAACGTTAATTAGTCACATGGGACATCATTTTGACCAAATATAATCATAAAATGATATTCCATATGTCAATCAAAGGGTATAAGCATGCTCCCAACTTATTTTGAAACAACAGCCATAAACATCACAAATTTCGTCATTTCAGGACTTAAATATTGCATAGTCATGGTAAAGCAAGGAATTACTCCTCGTAATTTTCACATTTCAGTGAGAAAAATGTAGTCACATGATTCTCAAGAGCCATTCACGAAAGAGGGTACACTACTACACTAATCCAAATTTGGATGACTGCATTTTTCATTTAAAGTTGTTTTAACTTATTTATGTTTACAATAACATGACATTGCCTACACATTTTTTTGATTACAATGGCATGTTATTGATCATACCTAGTTATGATTATAATAAGATGATATTGATCATACTTTTGTATGTTTTCAATAGCATGTCATAAACGTAGGAAGCTTTTTGAAAGTGGCGCGGAAGTGAATGTTAGTGATCAGTGTCCTGAGCCCCTTTGGAAATTTTAATATTTAAAGTGCCCTATATGAAAAATAGTGCAATATTTGACAAACTTCGAAGTAATTTCGTCCTATTCAATGCCATATTCTGGCAGCATGTCATCCAAAGAGGGGAGGGGGAAACGAGGTTCCGCCCCACCAATCAGAGTGCGGGCGGTCTCACCCCTCCCCTTTTTTTCCTATACGCCTATGAAAGTTAAAAAAAACAAGACAATCGATAAATAAACAAACTAATAATAAAAAGGTTAGTAAAAACGAAGCTCCATGAAGTTATAAAGTACTGTAGAAGAATTAAAATGGCCAATTTTACCTATCACAAAGATAAATAGAGTCACTGTAAAGGGTCTCAGAGAGTGGTTCCCCAACGTCTTTGATTTTTTTTTCACAGAAAACATTCAAGATGGGTAACATTCAACCAACTGTTCCTGCAAGGGAAAACGAGAAAACGTATCAGCTG
>WURT03013794.1:0-16225 GCA_009936505.3 Holothuria glaberrima | reverse complement strand
ATGATTTTACACAGGAACATTATGAAAATACTTGTGAGAGAAATAAGAGGAGATCTGTAAGATTTAGCAAATTTTTGCATATAAACTTGGGGGGAGGGGACTGCCTTCTCCCTTTAAATTATGGTTTTAATGGTATGAACACTTTCTGTTCCGAAAACCGCAATATTTCCTTCTAAGGAATATTTAAAACCAAATCGTGATTTTTTACTATTTCATTCTTATGTAATGAAGTCAATTTGTTCAAAACTTTTGCCAATTGTGTGTTGTATCACAGATTTTCTCTGTATAAGTTCCTATCACGTCATTTTCAAACAAGGGCGTAGGAAGCGGGTGGAGGGCTGGGGGAGCGCAAGCCCCCAGCAAAATTTGTGGAGGCAGAAGTATGCTTCAGCCCCCACTTTCCAAGGAAGAAAACCCCTTATTTGTCTCTTCTGTAAGAAATGTCAAAAATTTGCAGTAATTAATCTTAAAATTTTTCCAAAATGAGGCACCAAATTGCATCTATAAGTACCCTCAATTATCCAAAAATTTTCCAGAGGGGGAGGGGACACTCTTCCCTTAGACCCCGCCCCTACAAGTTAGTTAGTTAGATGGGATTTTACGACACACCAACAAGATTATGTTGTATAGTGTCATCTAGAAAAGAAAAAGGTTCAATGATGGGGTACAATTTACTAAACATTTGGGGTCAAATTCCACTAAAAGGTACAGACAAATGCGGGAGTCATGTCAAAAATTTCTATACAATTTACTTTCCTTGAGAAAGCCCAAAATAAGGGAAGGATCTGTAAGCTCAAATAAAGTTTTCAGGTTTGGCACAGCGTAGTACTTCTGACGAATATGGGAGTATTCATAACAGTCCACGAGAATGTGACTGACGGTGTTAGCACAATCACAGGGTATACAATATGGTCTTTCATCCCCGTAAAGTAAATAGGGAGAACGGCGATCCGAAACAAGTTGCAGCCTTCTGCGCCAATGTTTTCTAAAACAAATTTGCTGTAATAAGTAGTATGAAATACAGTGCTTATAATAAGTAGCAACTTTCAAATAATTATCCTCTCAAGATGACTGATGACTCTCATGATGTTGACACGCGTAGAATAAAATGGTTTTTCTTCACAGATTCTCACAATCGCCCAGATCGCCTGGCCTCTTCTTATTTTTGCCGTAATTGCTATCCTTAGAACAAGTTTCCCAGCAAAAAATGCATCAGAATGTGAGTTGATTTTCAATTAATTTTATTTAATTTAAGTATGTATATTTTCATCAATGCAACACTTATCAAACTACTCTTAAAGACAGACACTATCACCCGAACTGCATTTTCGGTTGGGGGATATCAAAATTCTCAGTTGTTACATCTGTTGTTATACCGATATGGCAATGAGCCTATATTACCGATACCGATATTCCAATTCTCGATATCGGCCGATACTAATCCTTTACCAATATTTGCCATTGGGAAATAAGCATTCGGCAACCAACTACAGACTACGGGGCACCACGATGAAGTGTCCTTTCATCTTGATGAGGTAAAATATCGGATCTTGCATTCAGTGTGCCATTTTCATGACATATAGGACGATAGATATCGGTAAGGTAATATCGGCATTAAAGTAAATTTTGAGGATATCGTTACATGATGAAAACGTGGAATGTCGGTCGATTCCAATGGTGAATACCGATAATCGTTCCAACACTAGAACTTGTGACTGATCTTTGATTGGCATCAAAGTTTGAAAATTAAAAGATGCAAGGTAGCTCACATTTCACACAATGTTACTAGAGTTTTCTTATTATTCATTAGGGCCTTGTAATTGTATACTCATCAGGATATGAACTTCAGCGTAGCTCCGTGGTTAACGTAAGTTTGTGTTTGCACAAGGAGGAACTTAGAACAGTTTTGAGAGGCTAAAAGTAAACTTAGTTGGGAGAATTGGAACCGTCTGGGATGACGTAATTTGCCCTTCAACTTAATCCCGCTCATACGATTTGCAGTACGTGCAGTATTTCCTTGCCTGGAAACTATACTCCCTTTCCGGTCTAAACTCGGGTATCTAGGCTAGGTAAATACATAGTAGTTCAATTCAAGGAAGTAATGAATTAACTTTTGTAATCATATTTTTCAAGGGTAATGATCATTCAATTTGTTTAAAGGGCAATTACAATCACACCAATGTAAATTTTCATACCTGAACAGTTAAATCGTGGCTGGTGGACCTTAACTCATGTGACAAATATTTAGTCAATGGATATTGACACTAAACAAATATATGCTTGCTTTATCTGTGAACGATATTTTATTGTTTTGCAACATAACGTTCAAGGTACTTGCCTGGAAAAAAGTGAGAGGTTTTGAAAGGTTTTATAACGATGGTGTTACCAGGGAGTTGACGTACTGTAACAGCGGTCTTTCATAGCAAGAGTATAAATTAATACCATGAAAAAAATCGCTATAGGCACGTAGGTGAAGTTTGAGGCATTTTATCCCCTCCGGAACACCATCAATAAACATGCCAAAAATCAACAGTTATATTTCCCCTTCATGTAACACCAGGCACCTAGCTGATTGATTAACCAAGGATTAAGGGACTGTTGGATCACCCCAAAATATATTTACAAACTCTGGGTATCTTTTCTTCCAAAGATGACTGCGCTTTGACATAAATCCAAACAATAGAAGGGTTTCACCGACGTCACGTGATCGCGCGTTTTTTTTTTTTTTTTTTTTTTGAAGGACAAGATCATGCGTCTCTTTTTGATTTTGAAATATGACAAATGTCCATTGTGTCACAGTAGTATCTATGGTTATGCCGTGCGCGTGTGCTCTAAATACGTTTTCTGCTTGTGTGTTTTGCCCTTCAGTGCATGGGAATCCAACGTGCGCAACGTCACAAAAAATCCATTTACAGGTCAACTCTGATTGGCCAATGAAGACCAGTGCATGTCAATGGAACGTGATGTTGTGTACCTCGTTGCCAGGAGACATGTGCACTAGGAAGTTAACTGAATTTAGCTTTGGTCAATTTAAATACTCGGGCTGCTGAAGCTCCAGGGGGTGGTGGTGGTTGGAAGAAGATCTAAAAGCAAACATTGCAAGGAGTATTTGAAGTGACTGGGACAATCCCCGTGTAACGTAGGCCTATAGCGAAATTTTAAGGGGTATTAAGGTAATATTGTAAATATTTTTTCTTCACTGATATGAAGAGAGTAGCTTGAGCGTATTGCCATTGTGCTTTTCTAAACTCGCCAAGAACCTCTGGCGAAGAGCCAATGGGAGAAACCAAACATTTACTCCCGAAGAAGTTACGCTCCCCTAAGGAGCCACGTCTCTTAAATAGTCCAGACCCAAATTTATGTTTGATATATTAAAGAGGAACATATTCTAAGCATTCTGTGAAATTAGATTCATTTCCCATGTTCGGTTCTTGAGATATTAGCTTTTGAAGTTGACCCACTTTCTACCAAAAGTGAACTTGGAGCAAGCAGGTGTAATGTCATGGCTTCACATTGAAGGGCATTTTTTTCTTTTTCTTTAGAATTTATTAAACCAATTTTGTACAATAAAACTCTAAAATATTCATGCCATAAATGCATCCTGAGATTGGCATTTTTAAAACTATATGCCTCATGGGCAATATACTAGAAACCCTAATCAATCCCAGGTCAAAACAACAGGATGAAAAATAAAGAAATACAAAACATTGGTCCTCTTTGTGAAGACATGACATCATCCCTGTTTGCTACAAGTTGACTTCTGGTATGTGATAATGTGATAACTTCAATTGCTAATATCTTGAGAACAGAACATGGGAACTGAATGAAAGTTTCACCAGAATGCTTAGAATCAATTTCTCTGTATTATAGCAGAGATAAATTTGGGTTTGGAATCTTCTTGTATCTGACCAACCTCTCAACCCTCAGATCTCAACATCATGGGTCAGTCATGCGTGTTCCGGTTCTAAACTGGCTGAAAAAACAGATACTTCACTTGATCGTAGCCAAAATGCCCAGGCTATTGAGAAGCGTAAGGCCCATTCATTGTGCCCGTAAATTAGTTACGAAACTGAGGAGTGAAAGTACCTTATACGCAGCTAGGCAGGTCACGCACATTCTGGTCTTTGGCAGTCATATGTGATACTCCTTTTCCCATTTCAATAGTTTTGTTACCAATATGAAAATACTCTTAACTTAAAGGGAAAATGCAGTCCCCCAGTTTGAAGTAGTGTACACCGGTACACCAGTTCAGGAATGGCTCCTATCAATCATTTGACAATATTTTTTTTACCTATTTCCTAAATTTATGCTGTATAACTCACTGGTTTACCCTCAATATTCAATGATTATTTCACAGGAACATGAAAATAGGCTTGTGAGAGAAATAGAGGAGATCTGTAAGATTAAGCAAATGAAATGTGGGGGACTGCCTTCTCCCTTTAATTGCTTACAGTTGAAAAAAAAAGCTGCCCGTCAACTGCTGAACCATTTACGTTCATATGTGGTATAGTTTGTACCATCATTATCTTTAACAATCTACAGTATTTGAATAAAGGTAAGAAAGTGATCTTTTATGACGTTTTATACCCACGTGCTCTTTAAATAGTGCATTGTAACGGTTTTGATAACAACCTGCTGGTATAAGGGGAGAAATTCGGTTTAGATAGGCCTACGGGTAACAACCAGGGCACTAACCGTTGAACCTGCGGATATTTTGGCTAAATAACGCTAACCAATTCAATTCCTGTACTACACTGAGGGTTGAGAAGGCACAAATAATG
Organism: Holothuria glaberrima; assembly: GCA_009936505.3. NCBI lineage: Eukaryota > Metazoa > Echinodermata > Holothuroidea > Aspidochirotida > Holothuriidae > Holothuria > Holothuria glaberrima. The sequence goes on along the minus strand of WURT03013794.1, from coordinate 11,444 downwards.
CAGTTACTGTTACAAGTTGCAAATCTGAGTTGTGTAACGACTTAATCGCAATCCTGCAACGGAGCAAGTAACTATGGTTACAACCCCGCCCCACCCCCCCCCCCAACTTAAACGTGAAGACGTAATTACATTTCGGTTCCGTTGCAAATACGCATAACGTGGGCTACTCATTGCATTTTCTTTGAATAACTTACTTTAACTTGTTAAACTGATCAGCTGATGGTAATTTCCTTTTTCTCATCATTTATTTTATCGTCATCGTCAACATCATCGATCACTTTATATATAATCACATACTGATTGATGTATAGCCTTTACCTCACTACATGTTCTTTGAGTCATATCAGTTACTTTAACTTGTCGAAACTGATGACAATTTCCCCATTCTCATCATTCATATTTTTATCGCCATCGTCAACATTATCATATTTCAGAATCACCGTCTGTTAGATCATGGTTTCCCAACCTTGGGGTCGCGACCCCTATTCGGGGTTGCATAGCACTTACCGTGGGGTCGTGAACTAGCGCGAAAGTATTTGAATATTTGTCACTCCCTAGTTAAAAATAGTATAGTATTACTTATCCAGCAATTCTGTATTGCTAGAGATTACAAACTATAAACGTAAACACATTGATTACGCCACTTCGTGAAGTCAAATGGCAATCAGTACACAGTGTCATCCGTGCAACTCTCGTCTTGGTACGAACAATTTGGTTGCTATGGTGCAGTATGATTTATTTATTGGGGGTCGCAATCTGATGCTGCTACCTGAAATATAGGGTCGCCCCCAGAAAAAGGTTAGGAACCCCGTAATGTATGTAGTATACATCATGAAGACTTGCTTGGTTTTCCATGTGGTTCGTTCACCTGTTCACACATGTGATATTTAATAGGCTATGTGGCTTCTGTGGTTGCCTACGTAGCAGGCTGTACGGCATATTCCTTGTTCAGTCGTATCCTAAGGTGGTTTGGGAAGGAGAGGGCTGAGCAAACAGAGTCCGCTCCGCAGGGTACTTCCGTGGCAGCTCCCAAGTGAAATTCTTTGCTACATAATTAAGCCCGATAAGGCCACTTCCAAAAGCAATATTTTGCCCTTGTTAGCCTATATGCTAGGTTTACATGTATAGCTGAGGTGGAATCCCCCGTCTGAATTTCCCATCTTTTGAAGGGTACACTGTGTAAAGTTGCTCTAGAGAGAAGGTGCACTTCCTATTAGAGTCAAAACGCTGATTTTGCATGTTTTATTTTGTACCGAGCATCAGTCACCGTCATCCAGGTCATGATGGATGATATCTTTAATCAAATTATGAATGTATACTGCATTATACATTTTTGTATAATGACAACAACTTCTTACTCAGGCTGCAAAATAGGTAAGTTTGTTAGGAAAGTATCGGAAAATTCTGAGATGGTAAAAGGAAAAATGCATTTACCTCAATCAGGGTTAGTATGCCCGTCACTCTAGTTAATGAATGACCTATTTTGATCATGTGACAGAATTTTTGTTAGTGAATTGTGAAATTCAAGGAGAATTTTTCCTTGCTTTACCTATTGTTTGTAATAGTTGTGTTCAAAACGTCTTCAGATGTGCTTATAATGCAATAAGAGGAGATTTGCAAGAGTTTGCTGAATTTTCAAAGCAAATTTTGGGGTGACTGCCTGTTGCACTGTAAAACCCAATTTGTTGTGATAACTTTATGAGACTTAAGGTAACTTGTTGCATGGACCTTTTAAAGTTCAATCAACTGAGTTTTTCCTCATTTTTAAGAGAAACTCATTTGACTGAACTTTAAAAGGTCGATGCAGCAAGTTACCTCAAGTCTCATAAGATATCTCAACAAATTGGGTTTTACAGTGTGCCTTTAAATGTTGTTGGATGGAGTATAGCCTACCCTGACAATCTAACAGTAAGACCCTTTACATACCTTATATTAATCGAACGTACATGATTTGTGTTTATTTCCAAAAAGTCTCAAAATTTGCATTGTTTCATACACACACACAATATTAAACTTCAATTTTGTGCTAAGGATTGGAATATCTCTTTGTTCCCATATTGTATTAAGGGCGCCAAATTCCTTTACTTGAAAATAATAGCGTGGTTTTACATGTTTTTTTGGGATTACCATTTACTTATGCCAATAAGGGGTCAACCAGGGTAAGGTAAGTGACCTTTAGCGCTGCAATAACGCCAGTCACTTATTTTTGAATATATAGGCCTAGATCCACAACACTCCTTTCATTCGATAGCATATGGTAAATATTTCCACATTTTGTAGTTAAGTTGTCTATCTGTAAAAATTCTGATTGCATCCTAAACTAATACAGCAAGTTTCGATCGGTGCCGATACAGTACATTTTGTTGCTTGTCATTTTGAGTCTTAGAAACCAGTGTGTCTCTAGCTAGGCATCCTACGAAGATCACCATATATATATATATATATATATATATATATATATATATATATAGATAGTAGTATATATAAAGAGGTACCACCTATGTACAATTTCACTGCACCTCCCTGCATAATATGTTAGGATTATACAGTCCTTACAGTAATGCAGTTTCCCTCGTTAGTACTGTAGATCTGTCGGTTTCTGGAAGGGCGGGTTTCCCGACTATGTATTCATCAACATCAAACTTGTACAGTGACGCAACCGACAAACCGTTCAGCGAACTACTATGTAAATATTAACGCAATTCACTTTTACCCGTATAAAAGATTTTATGAAAACAAGGTAAACAAAGGAAAATAGATGGATTGCTTTGTGGTACAAAAGTGTGTAAGATTTAGCCATTGAGCGACGTGTATGTACCTTGTGGAGCAGAGTTGAACAAACTTTGCCATTGAAATCCAAGGCTTGACTCTTAATACCTTCATAGCAGGTGTCAAATATGTACTCCAGCTCTTTTGATGTATATACTCTAACGAGTGCAGCCAATATAGGTGCAGGAGTAATACACGTCCGCCAAGCGGGCAAGCTTGACTCGGACTTAATCCACCGGTACGGTACTTACCGCCAAATTTTCAAACTTCTAAATCGTGGGTTTATATTCCAGTCTAAGACTCGCCGCATGTAGTATTCTTATATATAGGCTGGCAATCAGCAGATAATCGATAACTTTAGGAAATACCGTAGTAATTATGACAAAAATGGCATACTGATTTTCAGTCATAGGCGTAGGAAAAGGAGGGAGGACAGAGGGGGCGACCGCCCCTCCACTCTCGATAGTGGGGGCGAAAGCCTTGTTCCCCCCACACTTTTGATGACACGCTGCCAAAATATGGCATTGAATACGATGGAATTACTTCAAAATTGGTCAAACATTGCACCATTTTGCATCTAGGGCACTTTAAATAGTCAAAAAATTTCCAAAGGGACAAAATTACTTCAAAGTTTGTCTAAACTTGCACCATTTTACGTCTAGGACACTGTAAATAGTCAAAAACTTTCCAAAGGGGAGGGGGGAACCTCCCCTAAGACCCCTTCCCCAGGACATTGGTCACTAACATACACTTCCGCCCCACATTCAAACAGCTTCCTACGCTGTTGTCAGTACCAGCCTACGCTATGAAATTTAAAATCAAGTAACCAGGACTGAAATGACTTACCTTTCAAAATTATATCCCGTGGTCTCCTTTTTAGCTAATATTTGGTGTATCGATGACTGTGAAAATATAATCTGTGGTATACAGCTCATAATTAGGATGTCGAGGGCGTAGTACTTAACAGTATCTGCTAATTTTGTTTACCTGTCGTAATTATTGGTAAAACTATATATTCAGTCACCAGCCTAAGGGCTATTAGCTATCTTCCAAGGTAACATTCCCATGTCGGTCCCAAATGGGTGAACCCATATGGTTTGATTTGATTAAATTTTGTACCCAAGATTCATAAGGGGCCTATATTGGCCAGGCTGCATGCATGTGCGATAACTGCGCTTTACACACATTTTACCCTTATATCAGTTGCCCCAGAACTATCCCATATGGGTCATATGGGTAATATGGGCTGGACTATATGGACCCCTCATGGATCCTGGGTGCAAAATTTAATGGGTCCCATACGCTGGTTCATATGGGAATGTCACCTGGGTTATTTTCTGGCAAATTCACAGAAGTCCTTGGCCATCATATCCTCCTATCCAGCATCATATACTCCTATCCAGTTAAATACAAGAAGCATGAACCACTGGTTATTTCACTGAAGCATACAACTCGTTAAGTCGTCACTATGTAGCCCTTGCAATACTGACACATATGTAACGCAGGCTTGTAGCCAGATAAGGTACTGAAGGGGGGAAAATGGCTTTCAGGGGGCGAAAAATTTTTCGGGGGGAAAATGTGTAAATATGTATTACGTCAATGGCAACTTGGCAACTTTCAAGGGGGCGCAAATATTTTCAAGTGGGCTTAGCCCCCCTTGGCCCTCCTTGACTACGGGCCTGATGTAACGAGAACGTAACGGAAAGTTTATGTAAAGCATGTCGGACAATTACTTCCCCACACCCAAGGGACTGTGAGGCTGTAGTTACACTCTTCGTTACGAGACTTGAAAGAAACTCATTACAAACTTGAAATTTTAAAACGTGTAATTTCAGCTATTAAATATATCATTGCAACGTATGTTGCAAGGAAACGAAAATGTAACGAACCTTCCATGAAATATCGTAGGGAAGCTGGGGTTTGGGAAGCCTTAAACCCCTCAGCCAAAAAGCAGGGGCTAAAGTAAGCGTCCACCCCACTTAATAAGGATCGAAACCCTTTTTTGTCCACTCTGTGAAATTTATCCGACTTTTACAATAAATTATAAAACTTTGTCAATATATGTTCTTTAAAAACTGCTAAAAAATGTGCCATCAAATTGCACATATGAAAGCTCATTTACTTTTTCAAAAGGGAGGGAGACACCCCTTCTCCTGAGACCCATTCCACGGGGCGACGGTCTAAGACATTCAGCCATCCAGATGAAAACAGCTAATTACGTCTATTCAAGACCGCAAAAGAGACTGGTTACACGATTTACTACAGACTTCTGATTCTAACGCATGAAGACAGCCATATAACGTCTTGCCTACGTGGCAGGCTGTACAACATATTCCTTATTCAGTCATATCCCTACCCTAACGGAAGCTGATGAGCTGAGCAAACAGAGTCCGCTCCGCCGGCGGGGTATATGATGTCCGGGTCATTGACTTATTAAAAAATCATATGCAGAAATGTTGTCTTTCGTCATCTATATACTGTGTTAGATATCATGGAGGCAGATTTCTGTCACAGACAGAAGGCTTTGCCTTTAAAGAGGAAGTGAAACAGGCCCGAAATTGAAAACTGGCCGGGGCAAACGCCTATCCTGTTTGATCATATTTCAGATCATAGTGGACACCAAACACGTATTTGTTATGTGATCTGTTGTGAGAATTAAACATTTTCGTTTATTAGCAGGACCAGGCAGTTGTTATTTAAAATAGCAACTCCCTCGCAGGACTAACCCAACGCGTTAAGCACTGGCTGCGATTTGTTCTCAATATTAGGGGACATGACTTCATTTTTCAAATAATTTACTATACGTGTGAAAAATCAAAGTCAATGGGCGATTCATCAAATATTGTGGGTGGCATATGTTTCCCCCGGGATCGCGGCTATGACGCCAAGAGTCACGGGACCTGAGGTATAGAACCGTGCGGTCATGGTAGCATTTCCATGACATACTGTAGCTTAGGAAACAGGGTTCAATTTGGCTGTGGGCTAAACCTTGCGCAAGAACAAGTAATGAAAACCTGACAAGCGTCTACACCGTAAAGTTTGTCCTTAACACAAGTGTTACAAAAGAGTTCGAACAAGTCTATTCTTTTTATAAATGAGTAATAGTCCTGCCAACGTATAACAAGAAACACCATCGAAACAACTGTTAGCTAAAATTCTTAGGCCTTATTATAGCTACGGCAATCTGAACAAAAAGAGCCAACACGGTTTGGGATGAATAGAAAAGAACTGTTGAGTATCTTAAGGAGACGACGTCATAGGCTTTTATATATCTCTCTCTTTTCAGCAACACCGTGACTTAGGCTAACCTTTTTCTATACGAGTACCACAAACTTCTTTTCAGTGTTGAGAAGCAAACGAATTAGTTGCATGGGTGATTGAGACAAAACGTGTCTTTTTTACAAGCCATTGAAGCCAGTGAAGTGTCTGATGCACCTATAAGCGGTAATTGTGGGCATACGAGACTCGGTATAAGAGGGGTAAAGTACGGTGCTTGGGGCGTTTTCTAACAAGCAGATACCTAATGCCTCGACACTATATCTCAGCGGCCAGTGCTTCGCAACCTATATCCTCTGAGGTTCCTTGATATGGATGTAAAAGAGGTTTTCCCTAAATACTCCTACATGACAATTCACTAGATGTAAATGTTATCTGACTTGCGTTGATCAAGGTTTTTACAAAGGGTTTGGAAGGGGCGAAACTGTGAGCTCTGGTAGAAATAAACTGTAAAAGGCAATCGCCACAAAATTGCCTTGAAAAATCAGCAAACTCTCTTGTTAATCTCTTATTGCATTACAAGCACATTTGAAGACATGGGGAACATAATATTACAAACACTAGGTAAAGCAAGGAGAAATTCTCTTTGAATTTCACAAGTCACAAATACTGCCACATGATCAAAATAGGCCATTCATCAGTTACTCTGATTGGGGTGACTACATTTTCCCTTTGATATGTAAAAATGAAAGCGGGGCCATGAAGTGGGGCTCCAGGCCTTCCCTATGAATTACTGGAATTAAAACCTGTAAAATACGAATTACTAGCACATGGCAATCAAGATAATTAAGCACATAAAGAAGTATTATTTGTCATATATGAAATCGCATACCAATATGCAATTTGGCTACTCTGCAACAGTGGAAAAGGCTAGCAAGTAATACATTTTGATCACATACCGTAACTAAATATGACCAAAGGTATGGGGTCTCCCAGAAAATTTTTAAATTTAACCCTTAAGCAGTGATTTTCTAGCTCGTGGAAATAAATATAATTACTTGTACATAAAAAAGCAGTTAAAATGATATTTTTTATTATTATCCAAAATGGAGTGCCCAGTTTTGATAAGACCATTATATTTCCCTTAGGTCCTCTGGTAGGAAATAAACCTCAATTTAAAAACTTGTTTCGCTTTAAATGGACTCACCAATTGGTCCAGTAACTGTTCTTGGTGTTACCTTTACTAGCTTTAGAGATTTATTATTTCGACTTAACTTCGATCCTAAGCACAGACTCAAATCTGTGTTAAATTTGTACGCTCAACGTGATCTCACCCCTATCGGCAAAATTACTATTGTCAAATCTTTGGGGATTTCCCAGTTAGTATACTTACTTCAGATTCCTCCAGATCCACCGATTTTTTTCATTAAGCAAGTGGAGCAGGTTACCTTTCATTTCATATGGTCTGGGAAACCGGATAAAATAAAGCGTAATTCCATGGTTGCCCCCGTATCACAATTGGCGGTCTAAACATCACTCACCTTATAAGCTTTATTCGAATTTTAAAGTGTAACTGGATAAAACGTTATCTTACAGGTGGAGACACTTTCTGGAAAATTTATTTCGATTATAATCTCATGAAGTATGGTTAAGGGCTACCGTACTCTTTATTGTAATTTTAAGCCGAAAGACGTGTTTATAAATAGCCCTTTTGTACAAGAAGTTTGTCAGGCCTGGCCGGCACATTATCATTTTAAAGAGCCGTGTAATAACGTTGGTGACCAGTTGATATGGAACAATACTTATATTAGAGTTGGCAAGAACATGATATTTTATGAGACATTTTATGACGAGAATGTAAAAGACGTTAAAGATTTAATGGACAGGAACAGTAGACCGTTATCTTACCGTGTATTTAATGAAAAGTACAATACACACTCTTGTCCCTTTGCTACGTATTACGGTACCATCTCTGCGATTCCAAGTAGCTGGAAAAGTAATGTATACAATCATAGGCGTATGGGACTCTTCCAATTTGGGGGGCAGAAAATTTTTGCAGGAATCTCAAATATTGACCCAAGTCAAGGACGTGGATCCATCTCCAAAGACCGACAGATCTTGTGATGCGTAAAACGAGCACGAAGCGCGAGCTTTAGTGGTGGGGTCCAGGGGGCGAAGCCCTTGGAAGCTCTGAGGCTTCAGCATATTTCTGGGTAAAAAATTAAGTCCCAGAATAGGTATATTTTCGTTCATAATACATTATCTAATGCAAAGATTCCTTATAATTTCAATGTGGTAGGCAATTCCTCCTGTCATGCCACTATACTTCAGGAGCTGAACCTGACGTTCAGAATCTGAACACTATGCGTTCAGCATTGAACACTATGCGTTCAGCATTGAACACTATGCGTTCAGTATTGAACACTATGCGTTCAGCATTGAACACTAGACTGGTCAGGCGTTCAAATACGGTAAGTGTTCAAATAGGCGTCCGGCGTTCCAAAATGGAGAAAGTGTTCAGAATCTCAACACTAACGTTCAAACTATGCTTTTCTCAAACGCTAGGATACGTCTACAGTGGCGTACCTAGGATTTCTTTCAAGGGGGACATGCAGTGTGTGTGACCGCCGGCCTGGGTGAGGGGTCTAAGGGGAGGGTGTTTCCCCCCCCCCTTTGGAAATTTTTGAAAAATTAGGTGTCCTTACATGCAATCTGGTGCCACATATGCTACAGTCTGAAGAAGAATATGTTTGAAAAAATGTACGTATTTTTAGGAACTAAATAAAAAAGTGGCATCAGTGGCATCAGTGGCATCAGTGGGGGAGGGGGTGGGTGGGGGAAGGAATGGTGGCTCAGTGTCTCACTGCGTACTCCACTGATGCGTACTATATTTGTTGCATTTTGGTGTTCAAAAGTTGAACGCCTGAGTTTGCAGTGAAGGGAAGACGCGCGTCACGCATTATTTTTTCGCAGGATGTTTGTGGGTAAACCGGATCCTCCGGAATTCACAAAATGTGTTTGAAGTCAAGGTTAGGGTTTAGAAAACGGGCTAAGGAAACCCTCTCCGTAGGTAATCGGGTACTGCTGATCCCATGGTGATGATAAAAGTGAGGAACAATGTCCAGAAAGTGGGTTTTCAAGAAAGTCATATGACCCGAAATAGCGCGCCTATATACGGGTACCTTTAGTTCGCTTTCTTTCCCCGAGTTGCCGACGGACTCGGTCACTCGTCCAATTACACCGACGGCCGTTGATACGGCCATCACATGCATGTTCAATTTGCCGACAGGCCTTCAACTTGAATGGGCCAATTAGATGAAGACCCGAAAATCGAAAAAGCCGATAACAGACCTCGCGCTCCCGTTCTCTCTTTCTCTCTTTTTTCTTTCCATTCTGCGTCTTCTCTTTCACTCCCTTCCCCTTTCCTTTCCCCTTCTTCTCTCTTCTTTTCCTCCTCTACTCTTTCCTCTTCTTTTCCTTTCCCTCTCCCCATTTTGCCGACAGACCGAAAATTTGCTGACGGCGACCAAATATTGGGTGTGACACCCCAGTACCCCAGCTTGCTACGGCCCTAATTCCACAGGAGGTAATTGTTCAAGCCACATCTGTTGAAAAATAGACTACTAATTCGTTCCATGACATTGAGCTTTGCTGGGATACTATTTTTAGAGTAGCTTTCTGTTCTGTAAATGATAGCAAAATCCAATACTTTCAATTTAAATTTTTTACACAGAATTCTTGACACTAATTATTTAAAATAAAGGTTTAAATGAAGAGATGGTCCACTTTGTTCTTTCTGTAATGAACATGATGAAACCGTTGATCATCTCTTTTGTGAATGTGATGTTACTTCATACTTTATTTTAGATATGGAGCAGAAATTTTTTTGGGAATCAATTCACCTTTTCTAAGCAAGATATATTCTTTGCCTATAAATTTCTGTTAAGACACCCATATAATTTCCTAATCCTCCACGCCAAGTTTTATATTTTTTAGAAAAAAACTGAGTCTTGCTGCACCAAAGATATGTGAAATTTATCACAAGTTTAAGTTTATTTTACAAGTTGAAAAGTACTTACATGAGTCTTAGAAACGCCCTTCATTCCCAGTTCAAGAATTTCAAGACGCTTTCTGTAACCGTCATGATTTGTTTAGTTAGTATTTCCTTAGATGTTGTACATATTTGCCAAGTATCCGTAAGGTGATCTGTTAATACAAGACTGATTTGTTTATACCGTTGAAAGCAAAACAAAGAGCTGAATATTAAATGGAGGAAAAAAAAAGTAAATGGAATGTCAAGTGCCTAACCAGGGTCTTGTTTCACAAAGGGATAAGATCGATCTTAATTTTGATTTCTATAGGACGATTGCATGGCAGATCAAACTTAAGATCGATCGTAACTCTTTATGAAACGGGGGTACAGATCTGAATATTCGAAATATATAATAGCAAGACATTTTGATCATGTAACTGACAATACGAATCAAATGGAGAAAAAACATGATTTTGTAAATGCAGGGGTAGCGCCAGGGGCGTCGAGGAGTCTAGCCCCCCCCCGTCGGGGCAGAAAAATGGGTGTCGTCGGGGAGCAGGAACCTTGATCTTTTGTTTTGGAAAAAAAAATACAAAAAAAGAGTCGGTTTCCAAGAACTGAAGTGCAAAAAAGCAAAAAAAAAAAAAAAGCCAAAAAAAAAAAAAAAGAAAAAAAAAGTCATCGAAAATTCGGGCTCAGCCGGCCCAGCCCCCCGTCGGGCAAATTCTGGCGCCACCCCTGTGTAAATGTGAAGTGTATATTTGCTTACTATTTAATGAAATACCCTTGAGTTTGATGTTAGCATGTGATATGTACATAGGCTCTCGCTGAGTTGTTGGTCCGGTCCGGGTATGGTTTGGTTTTCTGTTGGTCCGCGACAGTTTCTAAGCACGAAATAAGCAAATGGAGAATAAAAGACGAGTATCAGATTGGCTTCCAGTTCCGCTGCTTTTCAGACTTTCCTACCCATCCCCAATCTGCCTTTCTTCTCAACTCACCCCATCACCCCCCAATTCATCCCATCCGGGGTCCACATGTTTCCGGATAAAAAGCACTGAGGCTACCACCTATTATTACCTTCATGATGGTCATGAGATGGAATGTAAACCGTAACGCATGCGCGCGAAGCGCGCCGAGATTTTTCGTTAATTGAGATTTCCATGACAAAACCTGCATTCAGAATCTGCATCGAGACACTTTCAATTGTCGAACAAACATTCATGCCACTCAAAAAGCCAGTCTTTACCTAATAATTCGTAAACAGCTTTAAACATTTGCTGCTGTGCTTCTTCGAAAGTTGCTATCGGCTGATATTAATAATAAGAACAATAGTGTGCAGGGGCGGCTGGAAGAAATTTTGTTTGGGGGCAAAAATCAAGTCCGTATGCAGGAAGGTTTGGACGACCCCTCCCCACCCGGCAATATC